>VDFB02271358.1:982924184-982973309 GCA_007258455.2 Sequoia sempervirens
AGTTTGACTGATATAATATATTGCCCTTTCCTTGCCATCATCATCATTTTGTGCTAACAGTGCCCCTAGTGTTGATGTAGTGGTTGTCGCATATAGTATTATATATCTTCCATCAATTGGTGGCATAAGGACTGGTGGAGTTAATAAGTACTTCTTGATTTTTTCAAATTCTTCTTGACACTTTTCAGTCCAATTGAAGGGTATGATTTTATGTAGTAGATGTTGGAATGGATGGGTCTTGTCCGCTAGCTGGGAAATGAACCTACAGATTGATTGTAGTCTTCCTTGTAATGTCCTTAACTGACTAATATTGGTTGGTAGTGGCATTTCTAAGATAGATTTCACTTTGGCAGGATTGAATTCTATTCCTCTGCGAGAGACTATATACCCCAAGAGTTTTCCTGATTGGACCCCAAAAATGTACTTCTTTTGATTTAGCCTGAGTTTATATTTTTCAAGTCAAGTAAAGATCTTATCCAATAAAGCTAATTGTTCGCTTCGTTATAGGGATTTGGAAAGAAGGTCATCAACATAATCTTCCATAAGGACATGCATATAGTCATGAAAAATTGAGTTCATGGCTCTGATAGGTCGCTCCTGCATTTTTTAGTCTAAATGTCATGACATTCCAATAGAAATTTCCCCAATCACATGTGAAAGCTATCTTGGGTTGATCTTCAGTGGCGATCCTAATCTAATTGTAACCGGAGAATCCATCTATTGGCGATAGCATCTCATGCCCAGCGGTTAGATCTACTACGATGTCGATGTTCGGCAAGGGAAAGTCATCTTTGGGACAAGCTTTATTGAGGTCTTGGAAATATGTGCAAACTCTGATCTAACCATTCAGGTTTGTGATAGGAACTAAATTTGATATCCATTCAGCATAATCAATTGGGCGAATAAATCTGACATCTAGGAACTTTTTGAGTTCTACTTTGACAAGTAGTATGATTTGGGGGTGCATTTTTCTTAACTTTTGTTTGAATGACTTTGAATTCGGTAACAATGGTAAGTGATGTTGAACCAATTCGGGATCCAATCTAGGCATATCAACATATGACCATGCAAAATTGACTTGTCTTTTTGAGAAGAATGCTATGAACTCTGGCTTTTCTTCAGTGGTCAAGGATACAACTAACTATATTACTATGGAGTTATCTGGCGTTCCAATGTTGACTTCCTTTATTTCTTCTATAAGAAATGAAGATATCTCTCGATCTATTTGGAGATAGTCTTGTCCTCCATCCTCGGGTGCCTCTAAGAGGTTTTCACCTTTGGATATGTCCTTTATTTTTACTTTTTCACAGTTAGCAGGCACCTTTCAATTTTCACCTGAAGACCTATTGCTTTTATTTTTACATTTTTCATTTTAATTTTTGTGACTAGAGGACAAGACAACCTCACCAAAGTATGTTGCATAGTTAAGTTCCATGGTAAAGCCAACTTTGTGATCCCCACTAGGTATACCCTCACAAAGTCCCATAAACTTATCGACTTCTTCGTTGTTTTCGAAAGTATCTAAACTTGGTGGCCCTTGTTGGTCCCAATCTATAAGTTGTGGGTAGACGAGGGGTAGGCCATCATTGAAATCATTAAGGGTCATCGTGTAGGTAGACAGGGTAAAGACAAAACTAGAGTCATCAGGCTCCTAGGAAGATAGATCTATGGATTTCCAAAAATAGTGTTTGAGCCATTCTTCTTTAGTCAAACACATTCTTAGATGGGTATTTGATGGATTTCGTGAAGAATCAAGGGTAATCATTTGGTCAAATTCCCCAAATATTTTATCTAGGTCCATGAAGGTGGTGGAGGATAAGGAGTCCCATTCATACTCATTGGAATCAACATCATAATCCCAAGGGTTTTCATGTGTCTTGCTCTCATCTGAAGCACTAGCAACATCACTTGAGGGTGACCTGATACCTCAGATAGTCACTTTTACTGGAACAATCCCTAGCCCTTGATGAATTATTAGCTTAGGAGGTTGTAGAGGTTCCAACATTCCTTGTTTGTTCATACCAAGGCCAATACATCCATCATATCCATGTCATTTCATTATCTGGAACCCTTTGGATATTGTTCAATTAGCAACTTCTTAGTTTCAATATCCTCCTCATCTTTGTACAACCATGTAAGAATGTGGTCATCTAGAGATTATTTAGCAAGTTCCCCCCATTTAGTAAAGGTGGTAGGAGGATTATGAATGACAAATTTGGGCTGCATAGGATGTGGTTTTCCACATGAATTTGGTGACTTGGGTAACTTTCCAATGAAAAAGAGTCTCTTCATATCATACTCTCTATAACCTTTGTCTTGGATCTAGATTTTAGGCATGGAAGGTGTAATGAATGAATTGGATGTTTTGATAAGAGTAGATGGATCAATGTAATGAGATGGAGTGGTGGATGAAGTGGAAGATGAGGCCTCTCGATTGATGGGCACTTGGCATTCAATAATTCCTTTGAGGTTGGAACAATATTGGAAACGATCAGGGTCACCTGGAATAGTGACTTTAGTGTCGTTGTGTGGGAATTTGAGGCATTGATGATAGGTGGATGGAATAGCTCTCATGGCATGAATCCATGGGCGACCAAGGAGGAGATTGTAATGTAAGTCCAGATCCAAGATGTGAAACATTGTGTCCTGTATGGTCGACCCAACTCTTACTAGGAGTGAAATTACGCCTTAAGAAGATTGTTCGGCATTATCATAAGCTTTGATGATGATTTTCTTGGTTGGGTCAATGCAATTCACAGAGTATCCCAATGCCTTCACCAATTTTAGTGAGCAAATATTCAAGCTTGCTCCACTATCTACTAGCACTCGTCTAATCTTGTGGGTATTAACACATACTTCTAGGTGTAGGGGTTGTTATGGTCATATTTTGGTGTTGAAAAGTCTTGTTTGGAGAAGGTGACATGGTGTGGCATAGCAAGGTATCCAACCATGGCTTGAAATTCATTAACATCAAGGTTTGTGGGAATGGAGGCTTCTCGTAGGGCTTTATCAAGGATTTCTCTATGTTGTGGTGAGGTGTGAAGGAGTTCCAAGATAGAGATTTGTGTGGGAGTTTTCCCTAGCTACTCTATGAGGTTATATTGGCCTTTTGGTTGAGGATTTGGGGATGGACCTGGAATAGTTATCTTGGTTCTACAAGTAGCAACAACACAATCAAATTTTGGCTTGTTTATGGTAATGGTAGCAATGTGATCATTAAGAGGTGTAATATTCAGAATGATGGTGTTGTAATCATGCTTGACAACTGCATAGTTAGC
Organism: Sequoia sempervirens; assembly: GCA_007258455.2. Lineage (NCBI taxonomy): Eukaryota > Viridiplantae > Streptophyta > Pinopsida > Cupressales > Cupressaceae > Sequoia > Sequoia sempervirens. Next base: position 982,927,463 of record VDFB02271358.1, read on the forward strand.
ATTGTTGTTATTCCCTAAACTAGAGGCTTTTCCTTTATCATGGTCTTGCAAAGGGGTCTTGAATATTGTATGATCAACATTTGTTTGGCCTTGTGAATTGTTGATTGAAATGGTTTGATCCTCGATAAGTTTTTGAATTATGTTTTTGAGTGTCCAACATCTAGATGTCTTGTGTCCTTTTGTGCGATGATATTCACAATATTCATCATCTTTCCACCAATTTGGCTTGATCAAGGAAGGTTCATAATTCTTGGTGTCTGGCAGTGTAATGACATTATATTGCAAGAGTCATTTAAGGATTGATTCAATGGGTTCACCCAAGGGGGTGTATGTTATCTTGGTATGGGGAGGACCTCTTCTTTTTTAGGTGATTTGAATAGCATACAGTGTTTGGTTTTGTCCTTGTGTTGGGGTACTTCATGTATTGGATGTGTTTGATGAACAACTCCGTCATTTGTGACATTTTTGTTTTGGGACTAGTATTTGCCTTTGTCATTGTTGGGTTTTTTATTGTCTTTGTTTATCTTGACTAGTCCTCCAGTGATAAGGCCTTTCTCAATAAGGACACCCTTTTCAAGAATCTCTTTAAAGGTTGTGAAACATTGGATTTGAATTTGACTCATTAGCTCTTCGTTAAGGTTTTCTACAAACATGGTGACAAGTTGTTTTTTAGGAATATGACAAGGGAATTTGCTAACCAAGTCTCACCATCTTTTGTAGAATGAGGTAAGTGATTCCCCATCTTCTAGTTTGGTTGTGCTCAATGTTGCAAGGGTGACATTGTTTTTAATGTTAAAGGAAAAATGACTGATAAATTTGTTGGCTAGCTCACCCCATGTTTTGATGCCTTGTGAAAGATGTGAGAACCAATCTAAGGCTGCCCTTGTAAGACTTTGTGGGAATAATCTCATCAAGTAGGTAGGGTCATATGCAACTTCCATGCATATAGCGTTGAATTTACGGAAAAATTACCATAAATTATTATTTATTTAATTATTTTATCACCTTTCATCTATAATTAAATAATTACCATTAATTATTTAACTATTCATGGTCTTTTAATTCATTTATGGTTAATTATTTAACTATTCCCTTATCATCTTTTAACTATTTCCTAGCTTATATTTTATATTTTCTTTTTAAATATTAATATATTATATATAGGTGTTACGCCTTTTGCTAAAAATAAATATATATTCCCTTGTCATCTTTCCTTATTAAATAATTAATCTAAGTTAATTATTTAATGTATCTATTTCCATTTTTCCTCTTATTTAACTAAATAGTTGAATAATCATTTTAATTAAATGCCCATTTTCATTTTCCTCCAAATAAATAATTTGAATAAATTCTTTATCTCCACTTGTCATTTTCGTCCATTTTTGAATAAATTATTTGAAATAAATTATTTATGAACCACCTGGTCAAAGATGCTCTGTCATAATCCTCTGTCATAACATTCATTTTTGTCATAGCCTGCATGTCTTGCATGTCTGTCATAGCCGTCGACATCATAACTTTTCCATGCATGGCATATTTCTGGTGCATCAATTATGGACTGTTGATCTTGGCATCTTTTTTGAGGCTCAATCTTGGCCATCCATTTCATAACCTCCCTCTCATGCATTCTCATCCATTGATCTTGGAATCCTTCTAGAGGATTAATCTCAGTCATCCATTCGAAAGGTTGTCTAAAAAAGTAGCCTTCCCCCTCCACTTTGTCCTTAACAACCATTATCTCCAAATTTCTTGCTTACAATTTGTAGGTATTTGCACAACTTCAACAACAAATCTAAGGGAAATATTGGCATAAGAATGGCAGACAAGAGAAGTGAAGCAACCACGATGGGGAGTATTTATTCATAAATGCTTTCATTTTAATTCCTTATTGTTTGTGTTCTCTTGTTTGATGTGGTTTTATAGCTTAGAAGTGTTGGTTGTCACTTTATCTATGCTATTTTATTTTTAACCCCATCTTACATTGGTGAACCCAACATGAACAACATAATAGCTACATCTTCATAGATTTGATAATATACTTCACAGTCTTATTTTCATAGATTTGATCATATTGTCATTTTCATAGCCGCACTTTCATAAATAAATCAAAAATCAAAAACAAAATAAGCAAATAGGATAAACATCATAGTTGTATTTTCATTTTCATATATTTGATTATCATAACTGCATTTTATCATTTTCATGGCTGCATTTTCATAAATCAATTAAAAAAATAAGTAAGCAAGATAAATATTAAAGCTACATTTTTCATAGATTGGATTATATTATCATTTTCATAGCTGCAAATTATCATTTTCATAGCTGCAAATTATCATTTTCATAGCTTCATTTTATCATTTTCATAGCTGCATTTTCATAAATCAACCATTTTCATAAATCAATCATATATCAAAAATAACTTTTTTGGCTTATATATTTTTTTGATTTGTTAGATTGTGAAGCTCAGAAAATACTGAAACTTGGCAAGTAAATCCGCGTTAGCAGAATTTTTGATAAGGATTTCTTCCGTCTAGCAATAGTCACAACATTTCAACTTTCAATGAATCCTCCAGTCACAACATTTAGATTTAACTTTTATTTTAGCTTTTAAAACTTTTAATTAGATTTAGTTTTAAACTTTTAATTAGATTTAGTTTTTAACTTTTAAATTAGATTTAGTTTTTAACTTTTAATTTTTAATTTAGATTTAGCTTTTAATTTCTAATTTAGATTTATCTTTTTAGTTTCTAAGTTAGATTTAGCTTTTAATTTTAATTTAGTTTTTAGCTTTTAGTTTAGATCTAATTTCTAATTTAGATTTAGCCTTTTAATTTAGATTTAGTTTCTAATTTAGATTTAATTTAGAATGTAGATTTAATTTAGATTTAATTTTAATTTTTAATTCAGGTTTAGTTTCTAAGTTAGATTTAAATTTTTAATTTAGATTTAGCTTTAATTTGTAATTCAGATTTAGCTTTAATTTTTAATTCAGATTTAGTTTTTAATTTAGATTTAATTTAGAAGGTAGACTTAATTTTTAGTTTAATTTTAATTTAGATTTAATTTACTTTAGGATTAATTTAGTTTAGAATTAATTCTAATTAAGATTAACCTTAATTTAGATTTTATATTAAATGTTAATTTTTTTATATTTTATAGTTTAATTTTAGCTTTGTGGCTAATTCTGCTAATTGGGATTTTGTGCAGGTTTGCATGTCAGAGGCTGGAAAGGTGAAAGCATAAACATACATTTGTCGAAGACTGAAAATAAAAAAAACTACTAATGACATTTGGTGCAGGATGTTTCTTGAAGACTTGATTTTGAAACTGATTGTCTTTTAGTATAGCAAACATTTCATTTGGTGCTTAAAATGAATGATTGTCTTTTCTCACGTAGATCTAATTAGGGGGTAAAGAACACCATGTCTTAGTGTTTGAAGGGTGGTAGGTATTATGCTCTCACCTTGTGCAAACTCGGTGATCAGAAAGCCAAACCTGTCCAATTTTGTGTTTACCCATTAGAGGGCCTGCCTTGGTGGGAAAAAGTACTCACCCTAAGGGAACGACCCAAGCAGTAACATGTTAAATCCAAGTCCTTCTAAACTGCTATATAAATTTGTGGTTGCGAGGAAAGTTTGCATTTAATAAGATGGTATGTGATAGTTCTCCTCCAATATCTTTATGATATGAGAAACCCTTGTTCTAAGGGCTGGGAGACCTCACGAGGGAGTTTATCATCATATCCCTTGAACCGGATGCCCTTACTAGACACCTTTTGTTTTTAGAAGCCTAGACATTTTTAGTTGTTGCTTGATATGGTGCGAGGTACAATATCATGCTCGAAGATACTACTGAATCCCTTAAGTAGAGATAGCAGTTCCTAGGAAGTGACTACCCAGGAATCCAAAGTTGGTGTGCCCATAGAAGTGAGTGTTATGGAGGGGAGCTAGTGCCACCAAAATTCTAAGCTATCTTCTCTTGAGAAGGAGAGGTGTTCAACACCAATCCAAGGTATTTTAGTGGGCCTATACCAAGTATACAAACCCTTTTCCTATTAGGATTATGCTTATTTTCTTGCTACCATTTCACATCAAATCAGTCCTAAACAAATTGCTTGATATTGTCTACTATGTTTGCTAGCCATATCTCATCAGAAACAATAAAAAATTTAGATCAAAACCATTTCAAAAAAACATCAAAACTGTCAAAACAACATTCTGGAAAACACAAAGCCACAACTACCTAATTACCACAATTTCATAAAATCCTTGTCCAAAACTGAACCAATTCATCATAATAGTGATCTTGACTTCCAAACCAAAGACTTGCAAGATTTACCAATTCATTTTAGGCATTCCCATTAGAAATACATTGCATTATAGGTTGCATTCCTCCATTCCTTGCATTGTACAAATTGAACCTTGACCTTTAGGCTGCATTTAAACCTTCAAATTTTGAACATAGGGAGACCTTTAAGCTCTTGAAAGTTCTTGGTTACTTATTTTACTTGGCATTGACCATTATCATTTGTCTTGTCACTGTCACTTTTTCAAGTTGATTCTTGGTCTTGTCTCTTGGTCTTGGTTGTCCTCTTATGGTCAATGACATTTGGAATTTTCTACCTTGGATTCACATTAGCTTGAATGCCACCCTTTGTTTAAAATTTTAGTTCTCCTTTGCATTAGATCACCTTCATTTAGACTACCCTTCCTTAGATTACACTCTACCCCTATTCCAAAATACAAAAAAAATATAGCTCATATCAATCCTTCATTATCCTTGCATTTTCATACCCCCAAAATACAAAAGAAAATACAAAAAACATGGATTAATCTTATTATCATCCTAATCTTGCACTAGCATCATCTAGTGACCTCATCACTCACTTTGACCATCACCCAATCTTTTAGTATCCTTTAGCATTTTTTATCCCTCATGTTTTAGACATTACCATCCTTGCATCATCATCCTTGCATTTTTATCCTTGCATTTTCATATCCTAAAGTCCAAAAACTCAAAAAAAAAAAAAAATAGCATAGTCTCATTACCATTTTGCATTATCCCCAACTTGCAAAAGTCTCACATGGTTGAAACAAGGTCAAAAGCTAAATGAAAGGACATGGATTTCCTAAGTGACCCTTTTCCTAATAATGTCACATATTTAAATCAATCTACACCCCGCAACAACACATCACAAAAGGACCAAAGTGACCCTTGGGAAGACCTAAAATTTCAAGTGGCCAACAAAAAATTGACCCCTCAAGAGATTGAAAGGGCCTATCAAGATCTGAGATTTTTAAGCATAGTTGATCAACTTGTTAGTTCCAACCCAAACAAATTTTTCTATGCACTAGCCAAAAAGGGTGCAAAATTACCCCAAGGTTATGACGTGTCAATCGCCATAGAACAAGAAACTAAAAACCCATTTGGCATGCCCTCATCACAACCAATGGTAAACACACCCCTTGGGACAACTGCACAAATGACCACTACCACCACAACACACATTCCAAACATCCTAACTCATGCCATTACACAAGGTCCAACTTTCACATTTGGTAGTTCTTCAAATACCATGGGTAAGACTTTCATGAATCCTCTCTTTCAAAACAAAAATCAAGGATCTAAATCACAAGGTCCTACACCCTTGATTCAAAGTCACACACCCTTGAACCAAAACACAAACCAAAATTCCATACCCACACTCCAAAACACAAACCAAGGGCCCTCATTCCAATTCCAAAGTGCACCTTCATCAAACCAATTTCAACCAAATAACCCTAACCCTAGAAAGGTACACATTATCTCACACAAGACCTCAAATCAAAACCATAATCAAGGGTCTAATACCAACCAAGGGTCTATTCCATCATTTCAAAACCTTATTCATGGATCTATGCCCTCATTTTAGAATGTCAACCAAGGACCTACACCTTCACTTCAAAATTTCAATCAAGGAAACATCCCTTCACATCAAGGGTCTATACCTTCATATCAAAACATCAATCAAGACTCTACACCTCCATTTGCAAGCCAAGGATTCAACTTTCAAAATCAAAACACGAATCAAGGGTCTATACCCCAACTCCAAAATGCCATACCAAATACGAACACAATCTTTGGAACCAACTTAAACACCAATCTCATTCCAAATCAAAATAACTCACATCCATATTACAATCAAGGTATCATATCATAGAATGTCAATCAAAATCCAAACCCAACACATGACCTCAATGCCAACATTATTTCTTCACATCAAAACAACACAACTTCATCCCTTGCAGACTATTTGATCCAACACATGCCAACAATTGAACAATGAATGACCAACATGCAATTGGGAACCAACAAGAAGACATATTCTATGGAGGAGTTGTGCCCTTTTCCATTTGATCGAAACTTATACATGCCACCCTTTCCCCCGCATTTCACAACACCACCATTGCCCAAATATAAGGGGATAGGGGATCCCATGGAACACATCCGTGAATTCAACACAACATGCATGGAAAAGCTATGATGGCGATGGCTATGATGCCTGGCGACTATGATAGACATGTAGGACATGATAAAAATGAATGTTATGACAAGGGATTATGACAAAGCATCTTTGACCAGGTGGTGCATAAATAATTTATTTCAAATTATTTATTCAAAAATGGAGGAAAATGACAAGTGGAGATAAATAATTTATTCAAATTATTTCTTTGGAAGAAAATGAAAATGGGCATTAAATTAAAATGATTATTCAACCATTTAGTTAAATAAGAGGAAAAATGGAAATAGAGACATTAAATAATTAACTTAGATTAATTATTTAATAAGGAAATATGACAAGGGAATAGTTAAATAATTAACCATAAAAGAATTAAAAGATCATGAATAGTTAAATAATTAATGGCAATTATTTAAGTTCTATAGATGAAAGGTGATAAAATAATTAAATAAATAATAATTTATTTAACTATTAAAGAAGGGGGGGAAATTAGTGATGCAATTAAATAATCTTAATTGATCAGGATAGAAATGAGAAGGTGAATTAATTAAATAATTAAAATTATTTAATTAATAGAGGAATATGATTAGACATAATTGAAAAATTAAAATTATTCAATTATCGAAGGACGAAGATGAAGAAAAAAAATGACGCTCGTAGACTTAGGACATTTTTCAGTGTCTACAGATGTTGCAATTTATATTTCCATCCTGGATAGATATCAAGGGCTTTATGGTGATTGGGAGAAGACTTTAGCCCAATATGGAGGAGAATTAAATTTGATTAAAGCAAGGATTAATTTAATATCAATCTGAACTCATATTGACCTAGACTAAGTGCTTTCAAAAGTTCAAGAAAATTCTAGAAGGATGGAAGAAGATAAAGATAAAGGGGACAATTCAACTTGATGATCTTGAAGAATGTGTGATCTACAACAAGCTACCTAGGATGCAAGTCATCCACACCTTGAATTATGTGCCATGCAATGTATTAAATTATAAAGTTGACTTTTGGGGTCGACCTTGGATTATTTTATTATAAATTTGAATTAGGGTATTTTGAAAAAGTGTCAAGGCCAACCTAATTGTAAAACCCTAATTTGGGCTGACCTGACTTGAAAGTTACTATAAATTGAGGTCTCCTCCTCATTTGTAAGCCTGATCATGAATAGTGGATAGTTGATAGGGCATAGTTAATAGTTGTTGAGTTGTTATATTATGAGTAACTTGAATTGTTACAAATATTGGGTGAAGTGAATACAAGTGAAGGCATTTTTCTTTGATGTTCTTCTTTGTGTTGTTTCATATGTGCATGGTTCTTGTGACTCTGATCTATTTCATTATGAGTAAGTCCTTTATGATTAATTTTAGACCTAGTTGCAGTTCATTTATGTTCATGATAAGGTGTTTAAGGTGTTGAGGAGTCTCTGGTACATACTTTTAGTGATCTATTGATTGTGGATTGTTGTGTAAAGTTAGCTTAGGCCTACTCTATTTTGTACTCAAGTTCAATTGTGAATGTTTGAATGCATGTTTAAATATTTACAATCTAAAAATCATTTGATTCCTTTGGAGTTTTCACTATCTTTGTGATACTATGGATTTAATCTTGGTTAAGCAGAGATTGGTTTTGGAAGATTGGTCCATCTTGAACACTCTATTATTCACACAACTGATCTTAGGTCTTAGATTAGCTAAATTTCTCTTAAACCCTACATGTTTTTCTTTTTCTTTTTAAATCACTATTAGAGAAAGATTCACAAAGCAACACCATTATTGCTAAATTTGATGAACATTAAAGCTTCCAGTATTTTGTCTATAAGGCCCCTTGTGATTACCAACATTTTCTTATATTATCACTGAGTTGTTTGTTGCATTGTCAAGACCTGACATTAGAGACCTTGGGGTTTTTTCTTGAGGATTGTTGATAGAGATTTACCTTTCAAGAGAGATAGGATACTTTATTTTGTTTGAGTTGTTGTAGTGCTAAAAACACCATCAACAAGTTCACCATTTCCATTTAAATGCATGAGGGTTACCTAGCATAGGTTATAAATCTTAGTCATGTAGGGCACAAAAATAAGCTCAGAGTGGTATGTCGTATGAGGTTACCCAACCAATCTCTTCGTCGAAGGGTAGGGACATCTATCATTAATAGATGTGTGGGGGACCACATATGAGTCTATGGTTGGCAGAAAAGTGCTTGAGTGATGCTTCTCCTCCTCAGCATGTAGCAAAAGACCAAGGTTTTGAAAGGCAAATTCCTAGACCATCTATATATCTTATGCTCTGAAGCTTGATGGAGTTGTGTTTGTAAATGCGCACATTCTTGGAATATTGTAATTTGTAAAATTATTATATTGGAATGGAATCCTTATTGAATATTGTATGATATTTTTGTTCAATATGATATCTATGTTTTAGGAAGATTTGTATACTGTGGATTGCAATGACAAATTGGAATTTGTGTTATTTCAATTATGCATGTAATTTACATTATCGAGGAAGACATTTTTTTATTGCTATGTCATGGTGTCATGATTTATTCACTTAAGGTGAAAAAATTGGAATTTTTACCGTGAAGAACACTAGGGTTGTTGCATGTGGTATCAAAGCTACTAGGTTCAACTCTGGAACCTATGAGCTCATTATGTAAGTGTTACGTAAACCTTATCAGAGATAATGGTTGAAAATTTCTTGTGCCAAGGTGGTAAGTGGAAAGAATGAAAGGAATATGAGATTCCTAAAAACTTGTTTTAAGTTTGGGACTAGTTAAGAGTTGTCCTTGGAGTGGAAACTCCTAAACCAACAACTATTTTTTATATCTCCTTGGATTGCGGAAGATTATGCAATCGAGTTATGTAGGAAAGTTAGGAAGAATAACCAATATATACCTTCATCCAATGTAATATATATAAAACTATGAGGGATAAAGAAGATTGAGAGGATCTCCCTTATTGATAGCAACCTATAGCTTCAAAGAGTCAAGGATTCTTGGATTTAGGAAGAATACTATGAATCCATGAGTATCATTATTGGAACAATATGGATCAAAGTAGAAAGTCAACGAAGGAGGTATCCAAGAGGTTGGAGAACTCTTGACTTGAATCTAATTTTAAGCAAGGCTAGGAACTTGCAAGAAAGGAGATAGTACCTTAGGAATAAGGGAAAAGACCAGAATGGTCAGAAAATAAGTAATCAATGAAGTGGACATGGTTCCACCAACCAAAATTGAAGAGAAAAATTTAGAGTTTTGATTAAGATGAGAAAAAGAAACCAAGTAACCTTAGAGTGCCTAAGATTATGCAATCACCAATAGTTGGGACAAAGTCACTTGGAAGGGTGATTGTAAGAGAATCCTAATAAGGTAAATCGTATTGATCTGACAAAGGTTTGGATAGTACATAGATTGGTTAGAATATAAGTAGAACTCACTAAATGTGTCAACAAAAACCAACATATGTTTAGTGGTTCCAAAAGGAAATGGAATACAGTGTGACATTATGTGTCAAAACAATAGATGTTGTAAGGAAACAATGCTCTAAGTTGAAAAGTACATCAACAAAAAAGACTTGTGAGTATGGATATTCCTCCACCAGAAAATATATTGGAAAGATAATTAGAATATTAGAGATCCTCTTAACTTTTAAAGTTATTGATTATTCATTAGATCTCCTACTGGATGATCCAAAATTGTTGAATCTATGAGATAGAAATTAACGATGAATCTAACTTTGGGAAAAAGTATATTCAAGATATGCCATTGAGGTAAGAAAAAGGCAATAGAAATATAATAATAAGGAATGTTAAATCATTCAAGAAAGAAATTTTTTGCTATGAGTTCGACTTGGATTTGATCAAATGCAGTGGAAACACTAAGGGGGAAAGGAAAAGAGTAGTACCCCATTCAACAAAAAACGTGGATATGTTTTAAATTGGGAAGAACTTTGACTTCATAGTAAGTCATGATGACAATTAAGTCATGTACTTCATGACCACAAGGATAAGGTATTGGAATTTTTGGAGAAAAATAGTGGAAAGGTTAAGAGTTGTGACCTATTATCATCCCATATCTTATATTTATTTTGATTGTAAGATCAAATGACATTTCCATTCATGCCTTGGGAAAGGATAGGCAGATAACTTGGTCATGAAAGGGAAGATCATTGTATATGGGATAGACAAGGGAAGATTTAGATTACTTATGATTTTTAAGAAATGTTCTTACTACTCCTACTACCTTACGAGGAATAGCTATTGTTGATCTATTCTTAGATAGCTAGACTATGTGTATAGTGTGAGATATGTCAATGTCGTGAAGTGACTTGGCATTATTATCTAACTATGATAGAAAACCTTAGGGATGATAAAGTTCAGCTATAAAGCCACAATGAAGGTATGTAAGATACAATGTGATGATATGTGAACCACATCAAATATCTTATGATCATTTGATCATAATTTATACTCAAATGAAACCCTAGGTTAAGAATAATCAAATTTGGAACGATAAGTTCATTTGATTAAAGAAGGAAAACTTAGGTTAAGTTTTACCTATATTGGGTTGGGATATGTACTAGACTAATCATTAACACCTATAGGTTGGGAATAACTTACTTGGTTGAGTTGTACATTCATTCTTGAATGGAACATATAGGGTTAGAGTAACCTATATAATCAGACTAGCCATTGGTCAATGACTTAATCTAAAGAATAGGGTATATTGAGGTTGAGACTCACCTATGAGATTAAGTGAATCAATTAAGCTAACGAGAAAAGTTTGTGCTTGGTAATTACGTATGCAATTAAATTTTATATCTTCTAGGAACCAACATGATTGAACGAGGAATAATACTCGAAATTAGTACCAATTCTTATCAGGAAAATTAGATTGAGTTGAAAGATGGATTACATCTTTAAAAATAATTCGAGGATAGAAGAAATCCACGGTATGGATGTCATAAGATAAATGGGATTTATCTCCACAAAACTCCTAACCATTATTACTTGGGAATTAAATGTGGAACGAGACCACAAAATACGTTTTCGCTTAGTCAAAGAATAGACTATTATGGGATGTAAAAAGAGCCTATGTACCTAAAATTTTGGAGAATTGAGAGATGGAATGAGAAAGTCGATGTCAGAGGTAGGACATTGAGGTGACAAAGTTATTTGTTGGGTGAGGAACCACTAAAACTTGGAAAAGATGGAGTAAGATGTGACTGAGTATATAACAAGATAATGTCTAGTGTATCAAAAAAGAAAGATAGGATTTCATCATTCGCAGTACATGTGTACTCCCTTGAGATTATAAAGGGGTAGTGGTAGAATGCAAGATAGTTTAAAACCTGTCTATGTCAGCGAAACTGACATAATTTTTTGGTGGACAAACTCACCAAGGTAACCAATGTGGTTGGAAGCTTGATTTACAAGATTTCAGTCCTAAATAATATATTGTGTGAGGTAGTTGCTTAGTAATCCTAAGAAGGTTGTCTCAGTTGATAACAAGTAAATAATGATATAGTTGTGTGGACCATGATCATACTATAATACATTCAATTGAACAAATGCACAATATATTATTATAGCCAAACAAGTAAAAGAGGAAAACCAAATATTGAATGATTTGATGAGTACTTGTAAACTTCTAACATCAAGGTTTGATCCATTATGTGGAAAGGAAGGTTGGAAACTCTAATAGGTTAAGAAATAGGGTTAACCTTAAACTTGATAGTTTGTCAAAGGAGTAATAGATCGAAGAGATCAATGAAACTTTGTTGATAAAAAGCTTAAGTATGAAGTAATATCAAAATTGGCAGATATCCAAGAGCAATGTTGTGCCCAAGATGGGCAAGTGGTCAAGAGCATTACTTTTGGCTAAATTAAATAGAAAAGTAAGAGATGGGAAAACTCGACTTCTAAGTTATCTCAAGGTGTAAATACCAAAGGGAAGGATGGGACCCATGGAGTAGTGTATAATGCATCATTATTCCTTTCTATTTAGATTATACTAAGGATAAATTCTTGAGCCAATGAGAACATTATTTCTAGTCACGATAGTATAGGTTTCACATGTCATTCAAATATTATTGTACATATGAAATATTATGAATACAACACATAATCTCTTGAGAGAGTAAGTATATGTGGGACATACAAGTTTTCCCTATGCGATAGCAAGGACATTTGATGCAAAGTCCATGGGGGACAAGGTTGCAAGGAGTGGTGCTATGTAGGATGAATATTTTATAAATATTACGTATTTTGAGAATGGTAAGTAAAACTTTATTTGACTTTATGTATATGTTAAAGTGCTATAGATCATCGAGGATGATGATTCACAAGGGGGAAAGTATGTTACACCCAAATTATGTAATTACTATTTACTATTACTATATAGGGTAAATGTGAATGTAATTTGTATTCTGATGGTGAATTAAATGTGCTTGCACTTTGTTATCAATACATTATGAATGGACATTATTTTATTTAATGAATAAATTCATATGAGTGAAATGTATGGTTATTGAATTTTTATTATAACTTTGGAGATGTGTTATGAATAATGCATATTTTGTTGAATAGCTAACCACCTTGGGCATATTTTGAGAATATGGATACGTGTATATTTTCATTCCTCCAGGTGGAGGGGAAGTATCACTTAGGAGAAGATCTTCGTTGGGTTACCAGTAACAACCTATCTAAGCTTACACACACCATAGTATATTGGTTGAGTCTAGTCATTAAGTTGGGAAGTGCTAAGTCATCCTTAGCATAATGTGTCAACATTAGTAAGGGTCTTGATTACTATTGAATGCATGCTTGAATGATGTTCATCTATTTGAGCTTGTGAGCCCTTTCTCATGTTATTGTGCTTGTTTGTGTGGTTGAATGAGTATATTGGTATTTATGCATATATGCATATATATGCATATGTCAGCATACACGTACAATGGATATAATGGGATGTCCATATGAGTATGATGACATATGTATAGAGATGCATACATGTATATAAATGATTATTATTATGCTATAGTCAAGTAGGTCATGATTATTCAGATATTGAATGAATCATTTGACTGTTGTGATGATAGATAAAATATATGTGTGTGTGTGTGTGTGTTTGTATATATATAAATACACACATAAGCACAAATACTTAATAGAGGGGTGTGTACACACATATATATAGATATATAATATATATTATTACTATGTGATTTCTATCTTGATGTATTCATTTGTACATCGATCATATATACATGCTTTATTGTCATATGATAAATATGGATATAAATACTAACATATATATATATATACATATACACACACATATATGTGTGTGTGTGTGTACCAATATATATGTATATATATGTATGTATATGTATATATATGTTAAGTATATATATATATATATATATATATATTTAAAATGTTGTATATAGCTTTGAAGTTGATTATCATAAACAACTTGGAGATCGATTTATCAAACTAAATCAAGGTTGAAATATGATATAGTTATGATTGTATTCTTTAGCCGCTTATTACTCTTGTTGTCTGCATATAAAGAGTTTGTAATCTACAAACAATGAGCAACCATTAAGTCGATGTGAGATGTAAGAATAAGTTGACGCCTTTTGTGGAGAGCTCATGGACTTAGTAAACCTTAAATGCCATGTCAATAAGCATCAACCAACATCTGTAAAGGCATGTGGACAAGTTGATGACTTTGTCAAGCTGATTTATTATGTGAACTGACTCATACCCATACTTAGTCAATGCAAGCTCGGTGTCACATATTTGATGTTGATTGTTTCTAATATGAAGGAAACCATGCCAACTCATTAAGTGATCATTGATGCTTTGGTTCCACATTTACCTGTATATGTCCATTATGCAATGTAAACCAAATTATAACGTGTGTTGATTTGAATTAGTCTCTAATTATTGTCAATCAACAAGGTTGATCTATATTTGTATTAGTTGAGTATGTGCTTAGATGTTTGCCACCTTTTGGATGTGATATATATGTTACTGTGCATGATTTTTGTTGTCAAAACTCATCCCTAAACTATAGGCTTAGTAGTTACCAAATTTTTGTATAAATAGTGGAGCTAGTGCACTTGTTTGGGATGCATTCTTTATACAAGTTTCTGCATTTTATTTACAATTCTATTTGCAATATTTTGCCTAGTACAATGAGTGAGAGATTTGAGCATTTGAGAGAGATTATTATTATTTGGAGAGAAGTATTTAACAACTTGTGAGTTAGAGATTATTGTGAGAATATTGGAGGGTTCAATACCAGGCTAGTTGTTGTTCTAGAAGTGTTGTGCTTGTAGCCAATCAATTCGAAAGCTTATCACAGGCATGATGATATTCTTCCCTTGTTTGTATTAATCTTGAAAGAGTTGCTTCTTGATTATTTAAAGCTAGTTTGTTATAATTACTTGCATTTAGGGAAAAGTTATGTTTGCTTTGAAAGAAAAGTGGAAACCATTTACTCTATTTGTGTATTATTTGTAATTACTCCATGATAGGAGAGATTGTTTGTTCATAGGTATTATTATTATTATAATAGATATGATTAAACATGGGTAGCTTGAGGGATACTCATAGCTAGATATTTGATATGCTATATGGCTAGTAGGTTACTCTTGGGATTGTTGTCTAGTGAAGGCAGGGAACTAGTACTTTGCTTAAATGAGTTGTGTAACCTTAGGTTTGTGTTTAAGAGGTAGGTTGTCCTGGGGATTAGCTAACCCATGGAAAGGGATTACCTAAGCATATATATAATGGCCTTAAGTCAAAATGAGCTTGCTATATTGTAAGTGAATGGTAGACCTTTGCTCAATTATACTGAGTGAGAACACTTTGGCCAAAGTAGTGTGATTGCCTAAGGCTCCATAGTTAGTTCATCACGTCCATTTAAATGCATGAGGGTTACCTAATGTAGGTTATAAATCTTAGTCATGTAGGGCACAACAATAATCTCAGTGTGGTATGTTGTGCAGGGTTACACAACCAATCTCTTCATCAAAGGGTAGGGCCATCTATCATTGATAGATGTGTGGGGGATTGCATATGAGTCCGTGGTTCATGAAAAAGCACTTGAGTGATGCTTCTCCTCCTTAGTAGGTGACATAAGACCAAGGTTTTGAAAGGAGGATTCATGGACCATCTATGTCTTATGCTTTGAAGCTCAGTGGAGCTGTGTTTGTAAATGTGCACATTCTTGGAATATTATAATTTGTGAAATTATTATATTGGAATGGAATCCTTATTGAATATTGTATGACATTTTTGTTCAATATGATATCTATGTTTTGGGAAGATTTGTATACTTTAGATTGTAATGAAAAATTGGAATTTGTGTTATTTCAATTATGCATGTAATTTACATTATTGGAAAAAATAAATTTATTGCTATGTCATGGCTATTGAACATCTGGAATACTGAGAGGGGGGGTGAATCAGTATTCCATAAAACCATTCACATAAAATCCATTTAAGCATTATCACAAATCTAATTAAATTACTAGAAGACATGAAATCAAAACAAAATATCAACACCCATGAACACCATAATTTTTACGTGGAAAATCCACAATGATGATTAACTCATAATATAATATATCCAGATATAGAATATTATAGGGCTCACTGCCAATACTCACTATCCTTGAAAGGCTCATTTCCTAGATATAAGAGAATGTCTAACCACTAAGATACAAAAGGTATTGCTCACTGCCAAATGGGTGAACTGATAAAGAATGCACCTTCCCTGTCCTGGAGTTTAGTTCCAATGAAGCACAATTCTTGAGTAACTCACTTAGCTGCTCATCTATACACTTCACACATTTATTTTCAACTTCTGCCATGCGAACTTCCTTTCTTTCTCACCACCCACCCACACACATCAAGGAATGCCATATATATACATGTGTGTCTATGTTTCTTAATTAGGTCAGCCTAATTAAAGAAACCTTAATTCAAAGCTAACTTTCCCAACATGGACCTAAGATAGATCCCTTTAATATCAATATTTAGTTAGGTCGGCCAAAGTCAAGCCAAGACTCCAAACATATGAACACTCTATCAAATGTGTAACACAAAAACTTTTTAACTCATTGAATTCTCCCTTGGACAACATCAAACTACTTTATCCTCAACACCACACGGTATGATAATAAATTATAAGCAAATGTGGAATCTCCTACAACAAGGTGTAGGAGGAAAACTCACTAAGGTTTGTAGAACAAAATATTTTCATTCATATCTCCCAAATACCTTCACATATCATCATGAAACTCCAAGATAAAATACATCTTGTACGCTCAAACTTGTGTACAAAATCCTGTAATGATATCTTTTACTGAGATAGAATCTATCTAGACCAAAATACCAGATCAACAAGCATTCATAATCGAAGCAGCAAAATATTGGCAATAAAAAAAATTCTATTATTTGTTGACATTAATGACAACCTATTAATTTCCAACAATGGTATCATGATTTATTCACTTAAGGTGAAAACATTGGAAATTTTACTATGAAGAACACTGGGGTTGTTACAATTTTGTATTATGTTATCTTGAGTGGATCACATTATCTTATCTTACCAAAGTTACTACTAGGATTTGAACTACTAAAGGGGGCTATAAAGTCCACACTTCCTTACTTTAACAATTGCACCATAACTTATCTTAATATCTCCTTCTTTGGGTGATAAAACATCTAACAATTATGGTCAACCGATCAGTTCATTAATAAAAAACTATATCAATTGTGGTTGACCTATGTTTTTTTTTAGACTGCAGGAATCAGTCGAGTATCCATCCCCCTATAAACTACAATGCACCTGGTAAACCTTTTTCATGTGACCAGTGGCCTTGGCGTGACACACCCTCTGGTACCACAGTTTTGGGGGGAGACTAGACCTCGTGACCTATTACTTGCAACAAGATGCTTTAGCCAATCAAGCTAGCCCCCTCGCCCCATGGTTGACCTATGTTAGAAAGATAGATTTAAATTTATTCTTTCATACATATTAATTTATTTAAACTTTCTTATACTGGTTGGCCAAGATTTAGTGTTGTAGTTCGATCATGGCAGGGGCATGATAGTGCACCCTACCTAAGGTTTATTATCCTCAAGCAATCATAAACTAATATTTGTAATTTTTTAAATATTGCTCCTTGTCATGATGATATTAGCTTCAATTGTGAAACTTTGATAGGAACTAGAAATTCTAAACCAAGTGATGGTTATTTTGGTTATGTTTGACTATATAGCTATTAGTATACAAGTATTACCAATAATGTTAATATCATCCTCTAAAGAATGAGGATAATTTATTATCTAATATTCTTTTGACTTATATACTACTATTTCCCAATAACTCTCAACAACAAAATCTAAGAGTTGGAAATTGGCAAGACTTGTTACTTAACACAAGTTTTCTCTCATTTCATTAACACAAGGATTTAGAGCAATGGATCCAAACTCTTGATTACCCTTGTTGCATTGAGTGTAAAAATTCAATTTTTTTTTGAGGCAAGTTTATTTCTAATGAGGATGTAAAATAGCTTATAGGGTTTTTGTAACACTTAACCTAGTCAAACATCTTTCAACAAATATCACCTTGTCATAAACTCATAGGTAATTAATGACATATTATAACATTCTAAGTACATATTTCCTAGATAATACTCAAGTACAAAATTATTTGGTTGATCAAGTTCAATAAGATGAAAGATGTACACAGTCTTAGAGTCCATAGAAAACAATTATCTCCCTCAAACACTTCATACAAGGGCTTAAATTCATAGGTTTACACTAATATCCAGTTCTTGTCAATTGAAGGTTATCAATCTTTTTTCGGTAAAAAATTGACATATTTCTATGTTTAACACTAGGATGATTTTCATATCTTGAAGAAAAGTATTGCTTTATTCCACCTAGTTCAAAGCAACATCAATTTTTTCAAAGTTTAAGAGGTGAAAATGATCCTAGGATTTGTGGGTTATGGGCCCACAATATAACTTTAAATAGATTTATGTAACAAATTTGGATGTAACTTGCTTGGATCAAATTTATCTAAGGTACATTATTCCTACTATTGATGTCCTTGATTTTTAATCATGAATGTAGGGCTACTCTAATCAAGAAGAATGATTTAGGAGAATAAGGCCTTGGGGTGAAATGATCTACTCTAGATATCAAATATAAAAGTGAGCTTGGTTCATAAGACAAGTTTACTAGATCGATTTTGTAGGTTACAAGGTTGATCCATGCATCACCATTATTTCTATGGGTGTGGGATAGATTATGTGTATTATGGATTTGATTATGCATTCTGATCTTACTCTTTATTCGAACAAATGTGTTCCTACCTCAATGAAGTTTGATGAATATGTCCTATGATAATTCTCAAAATATAACCCTCAAATTATAGTCCCCATGGCTCTTTCTAAATTTTCCTTAAGATCTCTCTGAGAGTCAAAATTTGTTATTTGTATGTTCCTAAATAATTGAGTTACCTTCATTACCTTTGCTTGAAAATATTGTTTTGGCATGGATGATTGCTTGGACATTTAATTTTTAATGTATCAATGTTGTTAATGAAGAGGTTTTAAGTCTTTTCAACGAATTAAGTGACCTCAAGGACTATGATTGTTGGGTAATATGCTTGAGTAAAGCAATAGGTGAAATTACAGAGACCCTAGATTTTTAAAGTAATTGCATTTGGCAGATGCAAAACCAACCAAGGAATCTTTGGAAGTTTCCCATATCTAAGATCTTAATGAGGATTAGAAGCATAACACACATCTATGATCTTGATGGTGACATTTCCTATTAATATTGGCTTTCCTTCCCCCTCACCCAAGGTGCTAAACATAGGAAAATTATGATGATGCACTGTAGGTTATATTACCTTCCTTAGTAAAAATAATTTCCTTTTTCCTAATAAATGATCTTTATTCTACAATATAATCTCTTCATGGTAGGAATCTAAAAACTAATTTCCTTTTTTTTGTATGAACTTATATGCACTAGTGTGAGCTTTGGGGGATGGTTATTCAAGGTTCCATCTAATGAATATTATTGTATCAAGGTAACTTAGATGGCATGATACTATTTGGATTAAGAACCTTGTTTGACAACAAAGGAAATGCTTTGTCCATAGAGATTTTAGATTTTCCTTATTGATGTTAGGCCTTACATGGAATAGCAACATTATGTATTGCAAGCATGCGTATACCCTAGGGGGAAATGGTAATGTTTACCTATGTTGATTTGTTATGATTGATTATTCCCTCCTTGGAAATCTTTTTGATATTTTGATTGTTTGATTTCTTGATGGATAGATGAGTGATGATTGCTTATTAAATACCAATGAATTGATTTATCCTTCATATCCATTTCTTGAATGAGTCACCACCTTTCATTATAAAGGAGTCACAACCTTTCACATTTGAAGGGTCACAATCTTTCACATTTGAAGGGTCACAAATTTTCACATTAGGGGTCACCTCCTTTCATATTAGGGTTCACGTCCCTTTTAACATCATCACTATTCAAGTGAGAGCCTAATTTAATTTACTTGCAAAATCATTTAAGGTTCAATTCTCAATTGAATTCTCCAAAGATGCTATGGATGTCCTTCTCAAATGGGACACTCTCCCTTTTATATCTCAAGTTCGAGAGAGTCACACCTTTTCACCTCAATAGTTACAACTCTTCATTGCTACATTTGGAGAATAATAATAATTTAATTTTAAATAAGTTAATTTGTTAGTGTTGTTGAAGACACATCAGGCATGAAGAAAACACATAGATATACATAAGACATGGAGCATACATATAAATACACGTGCGGCACAAAGCATGCACATTTAAGTACACGTAAGACACAAAGTATACACATAAATACATGTAAGACATGAAGCATATACATAAATACACACAAGACATGAAGTATACATGTGAAAGGCACACACATATATAAATCCACTATTGACCTACTTAAGAGGGCTCAATAGTTAATCCTAATTGAATGGTGGTTAAAGTTGGTTTATCCCGTAGGTTGGCAAGATTAAGGCTCTGATACCAATTGTAATGTCCCCTACTTGGCATATGCCTGAATTTTCCTTAAGTGACCATTATACAACATAAAATTATTTAACAAATAATGTTCCATAGAAAATTATATAATAGACATTGAACTTAAGAATAAATAAACTATTAACATTACTAATTAATGAACAAAAAATTAAATCTAAATCTAATCTATAGACTCTTTTCCAATAACCAGTCATGGTAGGGATGGGAGAGAAACACATGATAGGGCGCTAGAATAAGGAACATCCAACTAAGACAATTCCTCATAGCAACATCCAACCAAGACAATTCCTTTAGGAACATCCAACCAAGATAATTCCTCTAGCGTCCTTCCCAATCATGTTTCCTTCCCAATCTTACACATGATTGCTTAAAGACAAAGATGTAAATTATAATAATATGAATAGATTCACTATTTCAATATATAATCAAATATATACCAATAATTGTTTGTATCAATAGTTGCTATTGTTTTGCATACAAATTTCTATCTCTGGTTGCTTCCATGATTTCCATTCATTCATGTCTCTCCCTCACTTCTCAAATATCTTTTATATCTTTAGTGATTCATGGAGAGAGACATCTTTTTGGAAAGAGATGTCCATCCCAAAAGACACAACCATTTGAAACTAATTCAAGTGCTGTCTTCTTTAATAATTGCTTCCTTTAATATAATGATAATCACAAGTGCCATACAATGATATTACAACTACATTCCATTGTGATAGTAGCAACTTGGGTTTGGACGGTTCCTAACCTAATCATATCCCCCACAAAGAGATCATAGTTAATTGTGTGCTTATGGGAAGGTTGTGACTTATTCTTAGAGATCACCGCATATGTATACCCCTTCCATACATATTATGAAGAGATCGTCATATTATAGGGTTGCATTAATATTGTTTGCTGTGTATTATGTTATCTTGAGTGGATTGCATTATCTTATCTTACTAGAGCTACTACTAGGATTTGAACTGCTGAAGGGGACAAAGTCTGCACTTCCTTAATTTAACCATTGCACCATAACTTATCTTAATATCTCCTTTGGGTGATAAAACATCTAACAATTATGGTTGGCCAACATTAATGAAAAAGTATATCAATTGTGGTCGGCCCATATTAGAAAGATAGATTTAAATTTATTCTTTCATACATATTAATTTATTTAAACTTCCTTGTACTGGTTGGCCAAGATTTAGTGTTATAACTTGATCATGGTGGCGGCATGACAAAGGTTGAGATGTACAAACATATAATGATCATACTGATGGATGAACGATCAAATTTAGGGGTTTAGTTATCTCTTGCACATAAACCATTCAAATCAAGTGCTAAATTAACATATCTTATGGCATAGCTAAAACAAGCCCCAAAGTAGAAGAGAAAAATACAAAGATCACACTTTTTTACTCTACAACAATATATACAACCACTTAAATAATGTTAAATAAACCTATACCATATGAGACTATGTTAGATTGTACTTAAACTATGATGCAAACACATAGATTAAATTTGACTATTTGAGTGAGGAGGTCACAAGGGGGGCCTTCTCCCCTTCAACAACCACTATATTCAACATATTCAACTTGGAAACCACATATTCAACTTAAATCAACTTAAACGACAAAATGAAAGTCCAAGAGTCACTACTTGAAAATTCACCTTTAAATATTACCACGGAGGATTCAAACTTAGATTTCCATTTTAAAAATCTTATGACCTAACCATTTATACACAACCTCTTTGACAATATTTTAATTTTTTTAATAGTTACTTTTTAATTTTTTTAATAATCTTTAATAATATAATTTTCACCAAATTCAACTTTTTAAAAAATATACATAAATTTATCTTCTTTCAAATCAAACCTAAAATATATTTTTTCCAAATACAAAGTCTTTATCATCTAATGGTGTAAGTTTTAAACAATAAAAACATTTAAAACCTACAACATATTTTACATGGGATAAAATCTTCAATAAATTTTAAAAAAAAAAAAAAAATCTAATCAAACTGTTCTTAAGATCGATCACTGAAAACATCCAAAAGCTAATTTTTCTTTTTCCCAAGCAAAAAGTCTTCACGGTAAGAAGTAACGGAGAAAGTAAAAACACACTACGCGAAAAGCAGACCGTAAAATTTTAACTGCGGAATTTTCACCTGTGGTAAGACAAACATGTTTCCGAGTAGAAGGGACCGCATATGGTAGGAGGAGAAGGGTTCCGTAAACCTGGGTTGGGTTAAAGAAGGAAGGATAATGATATGTTTGTATGTATATGCGAGTTGAAAAACATGCACGGGCAGCATGGTGCGCAACTAGGCCTGTGGTGGGGTTGAATTTGCCAAAACCAACAAAAGGGAAAAGAAAAATTTGAGGGCGTGACGTTGGATTGTGTGGAGGGGATTTTATAAACTGCCATTTTTAAAAGTTATTAAAAAAAAAACAGAAGGAATCAGCGCAGTAAAAGAGAAAGTGGGCGTAATTCTTACTCCAACTGCTTGCTGTGTTGTGTTTGTCTCCGATGATGCACCACCGTGTGCGCGTTGATAATAATAATAATAATATAGATATGGGATATAGGTATTTGTGTAACGCTACGGTGCGTTGAAGAAAGTGGGGGGCTGAAATAAATAGGGCGGGCCAGCGAATAACGAAAAGGAGACAAAGCCGAAGGTGAGGGAGGGGGGCAAGCAGAAGCAGCAAGAAGGAAAGAGAATACTACAATACAAGAGTGGTGGTGGTGGTGGTGGTGCCTCAAGCTCTGTAGCGGGCGGATGCCAAGATTGAATTTTTCTTCTCCTTTTCTCTGTGATTTGGGAGAGTACTTAGCGGGCTTGTGGGCTACTGTTAGAGAAGCTGTTTGGGGAGGTTTGGAGGAGTACGGATGGAGGCGCCGGCTGTAGAGAGCCTCCTAGGCAGCGTAAGTAGCAGACGTAGATGATTTTGTTTCTCTGGACATTTTCCAGGCGGCTTGAGGTTCGATTTCCCTCGATCTGGATCAGAGGTTTATAGGACCTGGTGTGGTTTGATTGATTTTGTTTGGAAGAGAATACGGAACGGCGTTGAGAAGCTTTGGTTTTGGGATACCAAACTGGGTTTTTTTCTCATTTGCTTTGGTCAAAAATCTGTCTTGTGTGGCCTCGTTTGGCGGAGCTGGATTTCGCATGTAAAACCCTCGCTTTCAGATCCGGCCATTTTAGTGCTGAGCAACAATAGCAATGCCTGATGTAACGGCAGCGGAAAACCAAACAAGAGCGCTGTTTATTTTAGTTTCTGCTTTAGCTTAGTTGTAACCAGAATCTGCTTGGACGTAAAGATAATGCGTTTTCTGGGATAGCGAACTTGTTGGGGTAGTGAATAGTAGAGGATCTTGGATGGTTTCAGCTTGTGGTTTCTGGTTTGGTGTTTTTCTGTTTGTGATAATGGCGTCTTAATCTGATAGGGAACTGTCGTTTCTGTGCAGGCTGTTTGGGTCCGAAAGTCGAGGAAGCATTATCGGCAGTTTTTCAGCCTAAGACGCGGATGTCAATAATGGCTGTCCAATTCCATTCCAGGCCTTCAATTTCTGTCAGCGCAACGATATTGCTACTATTGTGAACGCCCAATCGTTCCATCTTGTTGTCGAGAGATATTACTAGTGCGAAGTTTGATTGAAGTTTCGAACCCGCGACGCACACGGCAATAACTCAATGGCATGAGAATGGGAAGAAGTTTCCCAGTTGTAGACGATCGTAATCTTCAAATGGCTGGTGGAAAGAATTCAGAAGGTGGGCCTTGTGGCGAACCGGAATATAATAACTCCGATGAGGATGTTCCAGTTTCAGTTTCACGCTCGCAAAGCTTTTCGATAAGGTATATGAATTCTAACTCGATGGATATTCATTGTGTATCTATCTATCTATCTATCTAACTGAGGCAATCGCCCAGTTGTGTTTGTATGGTTGGTAGAGTCTAGATTGTCCATACAGTAGATCTGTGCTGCAGCGAAAGCAATCATCAGCCATCAGGAGCAGAAGCGTCTGTCGTAGTGGGTGTTACAATCAGTTGTTTCTCAGAACCGAAAGCTTGTGTAATGTTCACTGGCAGCCGAGGCTCACGTACCGTTATCCTTAGAAAAATCCTCGCGTTCTACTAGTAAGACTAAGCTATATATTGTTATCCGGATACCCATCTGTCCATATGAAAAGAAGCTTTTCGTTTCTGGTATCTGCTATCCTAGGCCTTGTATTTGTGTGTGCGCGAAATTAATTAACAGCTTGTTCTTGCGAGAGCCATGATCACATGACAAGCATGATATGAAGAGGTATGGAGTCGGCGTTTATCTTCTGTACCAGGCGAGCGTTTTAGCAGCCTTGCCAACCTGTAGGGATTCGAGGTCGAATACATTATTGAACATGCTTCTGGTGATCCCAGTTATGCCGCAACAACTTTTCAGTCGTCCATGCTTAGTCAAAGTATATAGTTTTATCTTGCGTTAGGCAACCTGTGTATTGGAGTTTGCCAGTATTGGTTGATCCTTAATAGCAGTTTAAAGATGATGACATCTTTTGCAGTTGAATGATCTGCATGGATAGCAGTCTAAAGATGAAATCTTTTGCAGCCGAATGGTCTGCATGTGATATGCAATAAAGTATATGTTAATAGGGTGGCTTCTGTGTTTGTTAAACTAACAGTATTGTTTGTTTGCTGCAGAGAGTATGTGTCTATGGTTCGATCAAATGATATCAGAAAGAACTGGCCTTTTTCTCAGAAATATTTGCAAATTTGCTTGGACAATGGTAGGAAGCCAGTCTTGCCACCTTTTGAGCATCCCCAGTCTGTGAGAGATCTGATTCAGGAAAAGGTTAAGTTGGAAACTGCTGCTATCCAAGGGAGCGATTTTGAAAGGAACGATGTTATCTGTGGAGATATTGGAGCTAAGAATTCCGGCAACAGGTTTCTTATAAGGATAGCAGCTAAAAGGAGGCAAACAGGCCAGAAAAGTAATAGAAAGATTGCCCGTGAAAAACCAATACAATCTGTGTCTGTGACATCCGGAGATGAAGGTGTGATGACAACAGCATGTAGGGAAGCTGGCAGCCAAATCAGAAATGGTTGTGACGGAATCAAAACCAAAACGGAAGAGGATGAGGATTTGAGAGCGCAACCAGCAGAAGATGGTGGGATGCCAAAGGCAATTGCAGACACATCAGAAGTAGACAATCAAGGGTCAAAGCCAATTGCAGGCACAGGAGATAGGGAACTGGGTACTCCATGCAAGGCTGAACACAAGGATAAGGGTTCTGAAACCAAAACTCCAGAGTCAGTGGAACAGGCGAGTGGATTTAAGTTGCCCAATTCAGAAATATCATCCAAACCCAATTCAGAAATATCATCCAAACCTAATTCAGAAATATCATTCAAGGCCCGGCGAAAGCGAACGGAGAGACCGGAGATTTTATCAGATATTAAAAATAGATTTCTCAAGCGCAGCAAGCAATCAAACAAAATGCTTACATTTGAAATGAAATCTCAGGAACTTACGGACAGATTCCAGAACGAAAGTAAAAAGCAAGAGCACCATCATGAGCAAAGTAAGACAGATTCTGTAAGAACTGAAAACTTAGTGAATTCAGGTAGCAGCATTACAGATGGTATTATGATGGTGAAGGTGTGCCCTGTCTGTAGGACGTTCTCGTCCACATCAAACACAGCTCTAAATGCCCACATAGATCATTGTCTTGATGCCGAACCAAATGCTGAGAAAACTGAAATCAAGCTCACCAAAAACAAAACTAAGGTGAGAAAGAAGCGTTCAATGGCAGACATATGTGCTGTGGCACCTAGTCGAACACTGGAGGATTTGATATACACTACTACTCAGCAGCTGGATCCCTTACAGTTGGATGTTTCTAAATGGAACGGCACTAGCATAAGGAGGGGACAAAGGACCCCTCTTTCCCGAGTTGCTAAGAGACATTTTGACTATGCAGACCCGAATCCCAAGAAGCTTCGGAGTTCATCGATTTTGAAAACGGATTGTGTGCCTCATTTGCTGAAGGAAAGTCACAAGGAGCCTTCAATTTCTGGAGATAGGGATAAGGAATCGTGTGGCACAAGGAAAAGCAGGCGATCAGCTTTCAGAAATTTGACTAGAGCAGGCAAAAGTTTGAATTCACCTGGTTTGGATAAGTGTCATGATAAGGTATATTGTCTGATTTTATACATTTACATTGCTAAATTTGGTAGAACTTAAATGAGGTTATCTGTTTTCGTGTAGCCAAATGCCTTTTATTTCAAGCTGTGCATGTTGTTTACAATGATGGAGGTTTTCTTTAACAACGTCTGTTGGCGACGCCTGCTGAAAAAGTCATTATGCCCTACAAAACAGTCTCTGATCAATACAGTCCACCTCTGTATGTGGTTACAGTCTAATTCAGCAAAACCCAACAAAAACGCTGGCATGATTCGTGATTTCTTTTACTAATAATTATTAATAAATCCTGAAACAAAGAACAAAAGTAAAGTAGTCGACCGATTTGAAACTTATAGACAAAGTAGTAAACTACTCCTTTATCTGGGCAAACTTCTCTACTGAAAAATTGTTATTCTACAGCACTTTGGAACTAAGAAATTGTACACATCACGAATTTTGTAGGAGCTTAAAATAGCTAGAGAAGGAACAAAATCGGTACAGCATTTGGCATCGTGCCGCTTTTTCTGAAGTGGGTTTACTGAGCGAACTATTAACCTTGTAGGTCACCTTTTCTGAAGTGGGTTTACTGATCGAACTATCAAACTTACAGGCCACTATTCCCGAAGTTTCTTTTCTTATCGAGTGTTAACCTGTTAGGAAAATTGATTTGTGTGGAAAAGAAAACACATTTGGAAGGAAATAATAAAATATGCATTTCTCACTGCAAAATATTATGTAACCGAAAATTAGCCTCAATTTTCATTTCACTATTGTGAAGCGTGTGTAATCTGCAGTTCAAGATTGCATGCAAAGCATAGAAGTTGTGGAAACTGCAATGTCAATGTCAAAATAGCCATTCTAAGATGGCCTGTCAGTATTGTTTTAGAACTCCATACATCTATCGTTCTGAAAGGCCATCTTTTCCGTCATTTATTTAGATATGTGTATCAAATTCTAAAATACACTTGCAGATGCCATGCACAAGAGATTTAATACAATTGCCGTCATTTCAGGTTCCGAGGACTTATGCAGTAAAACATATTTTAAATGAAGGCATATCCCAGCGCAAGTCTCAACATGCATCAGAAGAAATTATAAGAGAAGAGAAACTCCCCAGCTCTGTATACTCAACCTCATGGGCTTGCTTCAACAAACAAGGAAGTTCAAGAAGAAAGAAGTTTAAGCACAAACTAGTAAGCCTGAAGCTAGCAGGGTTTGGTCAACGGTGTTCCAATACAGGTAATGGAGTGTCGGGGAATGTCTTGGAACCCAACTCACAGAATCAACTGGATGGCTCAAAATTGTCTGAAGGAAACCCGATGGGATCAAAGGAATCTGCAGGAGCATTTGTATCACAGTCATCTGATAAGGGACATTACCTTCCTTTAGTCGTGTCATCAAAACGACACAAAGCAAAACATTCAAGGAAAGTTGTAGAAAATAACTCCAACTCTTCTGGGGAACTTGAAGAGTTCTTTACTTCGAAAAGGATGAAGAACCTGTCGAGCCTGAACTTCCAAAACACAGTGACAAAAGTGCATTCATCAGTCGGTGAGACCAATTCACCTAATTCAGTTAAGCCCCAAGTTGAGCAAGAGGTAAGCTACCGTTATTGTCCTTCCAATGAAGAGAGGCGACACAGTTCACATGACTCAGCTAAAATATCTGTCAGTGACACATTCAATTCTCAAAAGTCTGAGGGTATCTCAGTGTCAAAGACTTTGCAGCATGAGACAGGACCATCTGTGCGTGAAAAACCATTATCTATGTCATGTCAATTGAAAAGGGCTCAATATAAAGAGCATTTTAAGGAAAGCAAAAAAAGTTTGAATTTAAAGACCTTAAAAAGACCAAATTCATTCAACCCAGCTGCAGGATCATCTTTGAAGAAGACTGGCTTGGAATACACCAATGTGCAGCAGAAGCGTTCAAGGAATTTTAAATGTAGTTTTGGTTCACCAAAAATGAAAAAGGTTTCACATATAGTGTATGATTTAATGAACATGAAAAATGTCGCCAAGATTGATTCTGAAACCAAAGTCCATGATACCGAATACAATAGAGAATCTCAAGAGTTGAATTATGATGCTGGTTCCACTAGTAATCAAGCTTATAGTATAAAAGTCAGAGATAGCCTGAGTAATAAAGAAAAAACACTATGTGCAATGGAAAGCTCTTTTATAGATAGGCAACAAAGATCAAATCTTGACTTGCAGTCGGGAGCAATATCATCAGGTGAACACTTTGCAAAGCCTTTGGAAACCTCTGGGAATATTGGTCGTGAGATTGCAGGTGAAACCCAAGTACAGCTTGATTCCACAGTTCCCCCTATTTATGAAGTTTCAAAGGAATCTTCTCAAGATGGAGCTTTTGTTACAGATGAGAATTTGCAAAATTGCATGCTTTCATATACAATCCCTGAGAAGATGGGTGCTGCTTCATGTTTGTTAGAGGCTTGCAATAACCAACCTTCATATCAACAACTTGATTTGACTCAGGCTATGTGCAAAAATGTTACTGGAAACCTATCACCAAATAAAGGAAAAGACTCGAGTGAATCTTGTGTCTCATTTCAAAGTCAATTAAATTCATGTTCAGTGGAGGAACTCGAAAATTTATATTTAGAGGACTTTCTGGGAAAGAGGGATGGCTTTCCAAGGAATTTGGATGGACAGTTCCTCTGTGTGAGGGATGAAATGAAGGAGAAATTATCACCTGCATCTTTGGGGAATCAGACACCGAACCATGAGCTATTAACTCAAAGTGATTCATTCTATCACAAGTCTGCAGATGTTGCTACTGCAATCCTAAAACCATTGTGTGCGTCTGTTAGGAATAGTTCTTCAGATTCAACCAGTTATATTGAAGCCAAACCAACTAATATCTCTTCACTGGTGAATAAATCTTTCGACAAACTTTCTTCTCAACAGCTGACACCACCCCAGGAGCCTGCAATTTCAAATGAAACTACTGTGTTGATGTCAGATAGTATTGATGTTACTCCAGTGTCAAATGGTAGTAATTTTGCTGATAAATCTCAATTATCATGTGAACTGACTGCTGAAAAACTGGGAATTACAAGGCCAGATTTGATGAGCACAGACGAGGTGTCTCCAGCAATACCTCAAAATTTTGGAATTTTTGCAAGACCAGCATTTGATCCTTCTGGCCAGACATCTTCCTCTATAATTACCTCCACAGGTCTCCCACTCATATCTCAAGCAAGCTTATTTCAGGGAAGTAACATTTTACTTGAGGATTCTAAATCTTTTGCTACCGGTAATGTGTTGCCTGCAGTGTCAATGCCTCAATTTGTGTCAGATTCTCTTCTATTTGCAAAATCAGGGGACATAAGTACAGCAACCGATGTCTTGCATGGCTCCATCTTGAATCCATGCTCTTCTAAACACCCGGGTGTTTTCAATGGGATTTGGAGTTCATCCAATAGTACTTCTTCCTGGCTCTCAGAGAAACAATATGGTTCGAAGCACAACTTAAGTGCCTCTTCAAGTAATCCGTCGTTTACAGTCATGGATGGAAAGAATGGGAGCTATGCTGGTATCAATGCTTGTGGGTTTTCACCTCAAGTATCAGATATCCCTAGTCAAGTATCTACTCTCTTGAGTCAGGAAAGTGGGGTTCACTCTGGGTCCAAATTGCACCCAAAAATGTATGGGAGCCAATTATCCGAGTCTAATGCAGTTTCTTCCTTAAACCCAGACATGGTCACAGAGCAAACAGACAATCCAGAGAGGTTATCATCCTTAGGGAATGCAAATTATTCACGTGAACCTAGCATAGTGCATATATTTGGAAATCCTATTTTGCGTCTAATGGGAAAAAATGTGATCTTGTCAAGCAAAGATGGCACACAATCAAGGCAAGTGGAGGATGGCTGCACTAACAGTGGTGATTCACTTCCCAACCGAAAATACCTTACGCCATTGGAATCCAGATCTGAAGCCAAGTTGGGGAAGGATGGACATGGTCAACTTTTTCAAGCGTTGGAGAGGTCTCAAGCTCCTGATCCAGATATGCTTCAATGTTTTGAAGGCAGAACAGGAAAAGATTCAAATTTTCTTCAACCTTTTGAAGCCAAAGCAAGAGACATGGTTAGTTTTTCACAGGCCAACACTTACAGGAAAGAAAATCCTACAGACATGGAAAACATTTCGCAGGTCTATTCTTGGAACTCAACAGCCTCACCTTGCCGGCCTTTAGCTGTTATTAATGGAGTTCAACATCCATGGTTAAGCACCAAGATGCCCTCTTCCTGCGTTTCACCTGATTCAATGAGCAATGGTGTATCACATGGTCCTGCAGATGTGTGCCAACATATGAAATGGCAATCTCCAGATTCTTCCCTTCCCCACTCTGATCCTGAGGTAATCGTTATAGATGATAATATTGACACAGAAGCAACTTCTATTGAGGCATCCTTTGTACCTACCTTTCTACAGGGAAGAACTTGTCAATTGCAGGACGGTATTATGATGTCAACCAACTTGAAGTCAAACTCAAAGATCAGGTCAAGATTTACATCACCGGAGACTTTGAACAATCGAGGGCATTTTTCAAATGAGAGCGTGAGAACGTTGACATATGGGTCTAATGTTGTAAATACAAAGGAGATTCCACCAGAACTTCAAAGGTTAGAGATCAATTTCCATGGGTTTCAATAAACCATTGTGCAAAATTCTACAGTGGTAATGCAAATGCTGCTAGAGATGGGAGTCAAAAGCTTCTTTCCGTTTTACAATTACATAAAAAGGAGTCAAGATGGAGAATGTACTCCTCGGCAGATGACAAAAACAGCTTCATCATTGCTTAACCAACAACACTGTAAGTGTCATCTTTCCCCTCAGAATTTTTGATCATGTCATTCTTAAGACTTTTGTGTCAAAGAAATTGTAGTTTTATTAATATTTTATAATGCTTTCTGATGACACCTTACTCTAAAGATCATCTCCAAAAATGATATACATCCATCTCGATATGCAGAAAACTAAATTGAAAACATGGCAACATGTACCCATATCTGGTTGGCACCTCATTAGGGACAAAATAATGCAAATAATGGCAGGCCACTGGATTGGTAGGAACACATACATAAATTATTTGTATATTGCATCTTGAGGTTTCTGGCGGTAGCTGCTAGGAATATGCTTAATGTTTTCAAATTAAAAGTGTGTACCTGAACAAGCTTGGGTTGCAGGTGTTTGTTCAGAAGGCGTGACTTGGCGAGATCAGCAAGTAGCAATCACGTCAGATAATTAATTCATTTCTTTAAGAGAGAAGAAAGCAGGAGGTCACTCAGAATAACCAAAATAATGGAATTTAATATTTCTTGATCTTCCTTTGCCTGGCCTTTTGGTCTGTAAATATTCATGTTCTTCAATGAAAAGGGAGTGTGTCTGCAAGAATCAGTGTACTTCCTGAATAAATGTAGCAATATTTTAAGGTGTATATATTTCTCTTTATCATGAGTGATATGTCATGCTCAGTTGTAGCTAAACATTGTTTTTGTTTCAATCAAGCCAGAATTCTTTGTTTTTATTTTATCCGAGTTGTCAGGTTACTTTGTTGGAAAGTTCTTTAGGATATCCACATTCCATTTTGGAAAGTCATTTGAAAAGAAATAATGTTTTAATGACAATTGATGCATTTCGACATGACATTGCTTGTAAAATATAGTGGAAGAAAGATTGACTTGACTGCTCTTTATAATTTTCCGTGCATGCAATCTGTATCCCAAGTTACTAAGAAATTTTTGTAGCTATGAATATAGTGTACAAGATTTTACTCCGCAGAGACTTTATTTAATATATTGCATACATTTAGTTTAAAATTTCGCTCTGGCATTGTGGTCATTTGATAAGGCTTAAGGAGTTCTGCAATCAGGCACGAGGCTTCATGAGTTCTGCAATCAGGCATGCAAAGCAGACAAGATAGGTTTTCTTGGAATGCTACACCAAGTAGGCCCCATTTGAAAGGTTGAACATTCAACCTATTTCCTAATCCTGTTTCATTTATTTCAGTTTCCATAATGAAACTATAAAGTTAATAAGAACCAATACATTGCATGGATTGCTTATGCAGGCAAGAGTGTAGGCGGAACTGTAACCCAGTTTGTGGACTAGAGCTGCTGAGCTTGCTCCTTAGTTAACCAGGAATTACCAGCTTTTTGTGATGTGTTTTTTCTCACGAAGAATGATGCTGAAATGCTGATGCTTTTGAGAGACGAGCTCAGGTGCTTGAAATTTTAATTAGCTTAATGATTGATATTCTGTTTCCTTATCTCAATTGTAAGCAACACTTACAGGCATCTGCAATACACAAGATTAAGTATCTTTGGGATAAAATGTTCAAGTTAGCATATTTATTGATGAACTAAAAAAATTACAATATAGAAAAAATGATTAATGCACAATTTGTCTTGCAACTGCTGCATTTTACTTATGATGCTGTCCTTTTGTGGGAAGGACCGATGGTGAAAGATGAAAAACACAAAATAAAAGAAAAAAATTATATTCGTGTCCGTAAATAGCCAAAATTGTATTGATGTTTTCCTTCTAACATCAAATTCTATTGAACAACTGGTGGAGCTGATGATCTCGTGTGTGTTGTGGGGCAGGCGGTTGCCTCTCTGTGTCGAAGACTGGCTTGAATGGTGTTGATTGAGCTTGTAGCTGTTAGATAAGCAGTGCCTAACCTGCCTCTACTAATAGTATTTCCACCATCTATAGATCATACTTGGTGTTTTCCACCATAATTGTCAAAGAGAGTACTGGGAAGGAAGTAATCAAGAGAATTGACCTGGATGGTCCTCAAAGAGATTGGCATTGAAGAGCTCTCAACTCCTGATGAAGGCCTGACCATCTTTGGCCGGAAAATGATAAAACAAACAAATATTACTGTGTTATCCCCCATACACCCAATGCTGTTGAACCACTGGTGGAGCTGATGATCTTGTAGGGGGGAAATAGGGGCAGTTGCCATGCTATGTCGATGGTTGGCTTGAAAGGTGTTGGTTGAGTTTGTAGTCATAAGATAAGTAGTGTGTCTCTTGGCTTTCCAATTAGTATCTCTACCATCTACTAAAGAATTATGGTTTGTACCAATGGAATTAAAGAGAGGTACCAAGAAGGAAGCGATCAAGCAGATTGGTCTTGATGGTCTTCGAAGAGTCTAGCATCTTCGAAATCGAGACCTTTCATCTCCTCGAGGAGGGCCAAACTACGTTTGTCAGGGAAACCAAAACAGAGAAATATTGTTGCATTTTCCTCTTAATAGCCAAATCTGTTGAACCGCTGATGATCTTATGTATGTGTGACCAAGTTGCCATTCTATGCCAATGGTTGAGTCGAGTAGATTTGGTTGAGCTTGTAGTGAGTTTGCTTGCTCTCCTAGAAGTCTCTCTACCATCTACCATAGAATTCATTTTTGTGCCACTGGCCTGAGACATAGGTACCTGGAAGGAAGTAATCTAGCCGATTGAGTTATCGGGTCCTTGAAGAGTCTAAAATCAAAGAGTTGAAATATCCTGAAGGAGGGCCAAACTTCTCTAGTGAAGAAAATGAATAAAGTCAGGTAATTTACCTTCAAAAACCCTGAGAAGACAGCAAATTCTTCAATCTTTTGTAGATAGAGGGCTGAAAATAAAATGCTCCTTGGTCTGAACCTCATGGAGTGAACATAACCTGCAAATCCTATCCTCACGAGGGATCCACAAAATATTTATTTCTAGATTATAGTTACATTTTGGCATTCCTCCAAATATTTCAGGCGTTCCTTGCAAGATGTGTTATCATTTTTTTCTGAGTGTCTAGATGTGTGTTTCCCAACACCATATTGCTTCTGATATTTTGAAATGCACACTTTCAAGGTTTCAAATGAATGGTATTTCTATGGGTTTCCCTTACCTTTTGTTCACTACTTAGGAATGCACACTTCCAAGGTTTCAAATGAATGGTATTTCTGTGGGTTTCCCTTACCTTTTATTCACTACTTAGGCGAACCATTTGTGAATAAAGATGTCATTGCACCTTTGAAGATCACATTTATTTATTTATGTTGCACTTGTTCCTATGGTCAATGATTTGATATGTTCCTACCGTCTAGCTTAAATGTCATTGTTATCCATGGACTGTATGCTTTCAAAACATTTTAATTTTTTTTGTAGGTTTATACTTGGCAAACAATATATGTTTGGCTGCAAACATACAAAGTGTTTAAGTCCAGACTGTTCTTACCATACCAAGTTCACAAATTTGGGATTTGAACTATTCAAAACTTCTAAACTGAAAAATTATTATGTTCTCAAGGGGAAGCTTGAAACTTACTTTGCAAGTGTCATCATGAATATCCTACCCGTTTCAGGTTAAAGAGTTTTGAAATAGCGCTCACATTCAAACTATTACAATTTTTCCCAATAGGATAAGCAAGTATTGCTGGTAAAGGAAACCGATTGCTGTCTAGAAAGCAGACCGTAAATGTCATGGCTACAAGGTTTTTCTTAATTTAGTTGAAGTTCAATAATTGTTAGTTTTATATATGATACTAAGTGTCTGGGAAGCTTCCTTTCATTCTAATCAAATTCACTATTCAAAATCTTCTTTGTCAATGGAACTTCTAATTTTTCATTGCCACCATCTACATTGATTATAAATTGGTTCCCAAAAATCTGTCTTCTTTATGGCAATTTCTTGTCAGTCATGATCTTCCCTTATTTACTTTTTCCTTTCAATACCATCCAAGTGCTGTGGTCAATTTATCAAGAGTAAAATGCTGATTTAATCTTTTATGAAGTGCAAAATGTTGGTTTATGAATGGCAAAATCCCTGTGTTCCACGGCCTTTTGGGGACGGGGATGAGGGGACAGCTGGGGACGTGTTTCCGAGACGTTTCCTACGGGCCCATTTTTAGGGGACGGTAGGGGACGGCGACATACAAAATACATATATATATATATATATATATATATATATATATATGATTTTTTCAAAATTTATTAATATGTTATAGATAGGGAGAGGGAAAGAGAGAGAGATACATGTCAATAAATTAATAATTGCTAACAACAATATCAATATATAAATAAATCGCGAGAGTAGTAGCATAACAACATAATAAATGTCATTAAAGCATTATAAAATTTATCATAGCAATATCAAACATCAATAAAACCATGGTTATCAATATCAATAAATTGCGAGAGTGGTAGGAAATGGAACTAAGTAAGTGCAGCTCCTAGCTCCTCAAGGCGTCCCAAACACAAACAAAATGCAGCTTGAGTGAAGTAAAAAACACAATCGAATAGAGCCCAGCCACAACTTTACTCTAGGCGTGAAACAAAAACTTGAAGAAATTTGTTTCATGCCTCTTTAAAATGCAAAAACGTCTCTGTTAAATGCCCAAACGTAGGAGCAAAATGCCAAAAAATCGTTTAGACTGAGCTGAGGCAGAGATTTTCCTGTGCTTTGTTGTGTGAAGTCGTCACCCTTGCCGTCGCTTGCCGTGAGAGCCAAATAATATCATTGAATCTTATGAAACTTTATTAAGTTTCATTTAAATTTTTGTTTTTAGACTTTACACAAACGCATTATGTTGCTGTGGGCCCACAAAACATTTAATAGCAATATAAAATGTTTTAAAAAACAAAATTTTATGTTCTTTAATTTTCTAGAGCTCCATATACACGAGGGACGGTTAGCTGTCCTCGGGGACAACGAGGGACGTTTCCAACGTCCCCTTTCGTCCCCGGGGACGGGGGACCGTTCCCAGACGAGGAAACGTTTTCTGCCATTTCCTGTGAACTTTCCTGATTCGGGGACGGCTGGGGACTGTCCCCGATGCGTCCCCCCGTCCCCGGGACAGATGGGAACGAGTACACGGGGTTTTGGGGCAGGGGATGCGTCCCCGTGTAACACAACAAAATACCTGTTAAATTTTGGGAGGGGGAAACTTGTTTTGCATTTTTGCTAAGGGAATGGTCGCCCCCAAGAAAGTGATCCATCTTTGCCGCAAGACCCACTTTACAATGAATGCATGCCTTGACGGTAGGTAAGCAAAGCAATATTTATGTGTTGTATATTCTACCATCCTTGTTGGGGTTGCATTGCAATTACATTTTGGAGAAAACCCAACTATTGTCAAGCCATTGTTAACATTTGACAATAAAATTAGTAAAGATCAGTTAACTTCTACCTTAGATGTTGAACAATTTGATAGATTATTGTATTAGTAGGGGTATGTTCATTCACACAATCATTAAGTATATAGTAGTTTCCTATTCCAACTCTTTATTATATATTAATTAATAGTACATTCTTCATTACAATATCTCATACATTTTTATTCTTTACACCTTTCTTACATCAACTCTTTTTACTCAACCTCTCCCTATTCTAACATTATTTATATTGCTTTTTATATGGTAATACCTATGTGGCATGTATAATGCTTTAATACATTTACAATTCAAGGAGCATGTCCATTGTATGTGTCCATTCTTCATAGGTTTCCTCCTTGTATGTTGTGTCACCTTTGGTGGTACTACAACACAAATATATGTGCCAAAAACTTTGTCACAATCATCTACAACAATTCTCTATTAATATGGTATTGTTCGTTCTTGCAATAACTTTTGTTTTATGAACCTTGATGAAGAACCCTACTAACTTTATCCCTAGACTTGAAACTTTGTTTTGTCCTTGAGACGAGTTGATGAAACCTAAAGCTTGAAATGCTAAGTGTTGGTAGGGAAACTCATAAACCTTACTTCTTTCAAAACTTAAAAAATAAGTGACAATGTTTTGTTTGCACCACTAGGATAGAAAACTTCAATACTTTTGTATCATCACCAACAAGCTTCCCCCCTTTTGCAAAAGCCTCTTTGACTATTGTAGATGCACATTGGATTTGGTTATTTCCAAAGCAACTTTTCCAAGCGTTGTAGGTAGTTTGTTAGGACTTGCAATCCTAACTATTTCTTCCTAATTAACTACTTTTATATTGTTTTATTAATAAAACTATTGGATGCATATGCTTGTAAATTGTCCCTTTTACTAAAGTCGTTTATTTCACATGCTTGAGAAGTATTAGTTCCTTTGGTTAGAGTTAATATAAATAAAGTGTTTGATAGTACAATAGATCTTTCATTGCTAAAAGACGTAAACCCTTTGAAGTGACCATCAATATGTTGTAATGTGTATTTGCCATTTCAATGCAATATTATTCTTGTGTTTTCATCTACAATACATATTTTTTGTATTCTTGTTATTTGACTAATCTCTTGTAGGAAGGACCATATCATTTGGCATAGGATTTCTTTCTAGGGTTGTGTTATGCCGTGGCATATCCCACTTAGGGCCTTGTACAATTGTCCACTAAATGCTTTTGCATTGCCCTTTTGAGATCTTGTTGGTTAGAAAGTGGTTATAGAAGTAGTGACACTAAGCTTGTCTTGATTTTTTTCTTGTAGTTTTCTTTTTCATTTTTAGGGGAGAAACTTTGTATTTGGAATTTTCAAATATCTTAGAAGAGTTGTCATTCTAGGGTAAGCTGAATTCCCCATATAGATGTTGAAGTTGATGATTGAACCCCACAACTCCCAAAAGTCACCTGCAAGAAATTATCCTATGACAAAAGAGAGATCTAAGCAAGATGATGTGCTCAACAACTTGATAAATTGTATTGATACAATAACTCAAATGAATGATTACAATGAAAGGTGAATGCTTATAAAAAAAAGAAGAAGAAGCAAACCCTAGGTTAGGGTTTGATTAGATTGAGACAAGTGTCATCATTTAATGCAATGAGACATGTGCTAAATATAACTCAATCTTTTAATAAGAAAGTAACTCCTAAGTTTAATTTAAGTAACTAAAGTAAAAAGGTGTCCAATAATTAATTAATGATTAATTAATTATCATGTGATGACCTATTTACTCCAACACCCCCCCTTAAGATTAACTTAGGGAGAAACTAAACAACTGAAAAAGGATGTAATGATGTATGTAGAATGGGTCCCGACTACAAGGCTTGATGAGGTACCCATGAACAATCAATTGAAATCTCTCATAAACAAAGAAAAGAAGAAAACCTCATGGGAAAAACGCCTCTCCAAAAGAGATATAAAAGAAAGGAAATCATACATGTGAAAAGAATGTAGGACTCAACATGTCCCCCCAAGGGCTACTTCAGTCACATAATTACAATCAAGACCCCCACCCCGCCCACTCAAAAAAAAAAAAAAAGGCAGTAGCTCCTTTGTTAAAAGTGAGTGTTCGAAGAAAAATGCAGAAGATGATCCAAAAACGACAAACATTGTTTCGTCCCTTAAGAATAAACAAATCCAATGATGAATGCAAAAGAAACTCTTCCAAGAGAAGATGTCTCATGATGGACAGCCATAAAAAATGCTCAAGGGTTAACATGTTTGAATCAAATGAAGTCAAATTAGATGAAGCAAATCCAAAGAACTATGAAGATACTTGTTGAGAAACCTCCAAAGGCAATGTTGATATGATGACAGGTGGGCTATAGCTATCATCAAAGAGGAAGTGAATATCCTCAAGTGTGCCCTCAATATCTGCAATGTGTGACTCAACAAATAACTTTGCAATGTCTAGCAAGCAATCATCCCGCGAAGTTGAAATTGAAGGATTAAGAACATCTTGCTGAAGTGAACTGATCTTTGAAGATGCAAGAGGTGTGGGAAGAGGAAGCTCAACACAAATCTCATGAATTGAGGTGGACGATGGAAGTACACATAAGTTTTGTAGTGTCGAAGATTGCACCCCTTGTAATTTCACCTACACTTTAGTGTCCACTCCCTTAGCATTTGTGTAGGCTCATTTTAGTCCTTGCATTAGCCTTCTTCCTTCTCAGAATGCGCATGACCCCTTTTCAGTAGCTATCTTTGTGCGTCAGCTTTGCGTCAAACCTTTTGTTTCCTCGTTCCCACCATTTTTGTAGCGTGATTTGTTTGGACACCAGTGCATCACGTGGACGTTCGTGTGTCGTGCTAGCATCCCAAGACATTTTGACATTCAAATGACCATTTCCAAGCGTGTTGCCACTTGTCACCTACTTTTGTCAGTGTTAACAACTTGAGATGCCTTGTAACATCTTGAGAACCTTCTTTTCCCTCCTTTTCTCTCTTTTAAATCCATCTCTTTCATTCTATTGATCTCTTTGGGTCTTTTCTTGCTTGCTCGATCATTCTCTCTTCTCTTTCTCTTGTTCTCTTGCTTGCACAACTCTCTACAACTTGCTACAATAGCACTTTCACGTTCTCACAACGTTGTCTACAACTCTCTTGGCTCTTACAACCTTCTCTCTTTCTCTCTTTGGCTTTCCAAGCCTTGCAAGTGATATCTTACTTGTCTTGTGTCTTTGAGCATCTTGGGATTCTCATATCCCTTGTCAATGCATTTATCTTCTTGCTTATTTATCTATTTCAATGTCTATTATTTTCTCTATCTATTTGGCTGTCCGTGGAGCTGGAAACACCGAAACGGGGGTTTGACTGAGGCAAGCCCCTAAACAGGCCCAACAATTTTCCTCGGTCTTATGTGTCCAGGTATTAAAGATATTCATTTGCTGGAGGCTTCATTGATCGATTGGTTGTGAGTGCTTTCTCTCTCTTTTCTTTCATCTTGTCATTTATATTCCATTTAAGTTGTATTTAATCTAGTTAGCTTTATTTTAATTTTGTTATATCTTATGTTATTTCTATGCATTCTTAAAAGTTCCTAGCAATCAAATTGTTAGTAGTTACTTTGTGTTTTCTGTCCATATGAGATTCCAGTGTGCCACACTTCTGTCCATGTGTCGCACTTCATCTGTTGGCTGAAAACTCGTTAGTCTATCCAAAAAACCTTTGTGACTTGCTCTCTCTGATTCTAGAACTCTCACCTTTTTACCTCGTCACTTGAGCTATGTTCCTTTTCAACTTATTAGGTAGTCTGAGGTAGTTGAGGACCATTTGCTCCTTTAAGACTCTTGCTTGTCTCGAGACTCGAGGTAGCAAATCTCCCCCTCTACAAGTTCAAGTGACCAAACTTCTCCTTATAAATATGATCCACTCTAGATGCATGAGAGTGAAGGCCAGTTAATGGCAATGCAAGCCCATCTGGAGAAAAATGAGAGAAGGCATACAATCGAGAGGCATGATCTATTGTCCCAATTGCAAGAATCTCTCTATTGTGTAGGTCTCTGATAAGCATTGAATTGGTAGTGAACTCTACAGTCTTACCTGTCCCATTGTGTACAATCTGAAAGATGGAAAGTTGATTGGAAGATAATGAAGGGACACAGAGTACATCATGAAATGTGCCATCATCAACATCTATGGATCCTTTTCTAGTAACACTCATATAAGTGTTATTCCCCATCAAAATATGTGTAATGTGCAAGGCTCATATGAAGAGAACATACCCAAAGACACAACTATGTGATGTGAGGCTCTTGAATCAAGAAGCCACCTATTGGACTATAGATTGGCGGATGCAAAGATAGCATGGCCTTTCATCTTGTCTACTCCACGTGCCATGGTGGCTGACCTTGATTGTGAAGGTTTTGAAGTGGAAGAAGAGGACGAAGGAAATCGAATATGTTTCTTCTATAGAAAATGCTTCAACTCATCAATTTTCTTTGCATAACATTGATGCTCATCAAGTCTTGTCTTTGTGCAATATGCACCTTTTGGTCGACCCTTCTTAGATGAGTCCCCCTTAGAAGAGGAAGAAGGATTTGAGGTATCCTATGAAGGTGATTCCTTAGCTTGCTCATGTGACTTGGAATCCTTTAGTTTTTGTTTCTTGCCTTTTCCATTTGAAGCCTTCAAATCTCTAGTGCCTGGTGATGCAATAAGAGCCTATGATTTGAAAGACTTAAATGAGCCCATCTATACCAACTTTGCCTGCTTTTGAGTGAGTGATGTAGCAAAATCATCAAATGAAGGCATAGTGAATTCAGAACCAATTGCATCTCTTGTGGTATAAAAGGTAGAAACAAAACTTGAATAATTAAGACCAAGCTTGGCAAGGATGGAAATGATCAACTGAGGGTCATCCTTCTTCATACCATAATGTATCAATTGCAATTTGAGAGACTTAAGTTTGGTGAAGAATTCTTAGATGCTATCAAATTCTTGAGGAGTCAAGTCGATAAGCTCATTCTCTAACTGAAATCCTCTCAAAGTATCCTACTTCCCAAACAAAGATTCCAATTAAGTCCTGTAGATAGGAATAATATCAAAGGTTTAAATGCATTGAAGACAATAAACACATTAAATCCTATCAAGCACCATGAAGTACAAACTAGAATGAAAAATAAAAATAATAAACAAATAACATGCAAACCGATTTTCAAACTAGTGTTGATTGATCTCCATGGCTCTTCTCCACCTGCACAAGGATGCAAGATTTCGAAAGTTGATAATAGAAGAATGTTGGTTGCTCAATTTTGCAGCATAACGATGTGATGAAGATGATAGATGGCGATTGAAGAATTATTTTGACAGAGTGAAGATGCTAGAAGAAGATTTGATTCAAATGGCTTGTGAACGGTTGGATTTATAGAGTCTTGATTTGGACATAGATAAGATTTGACAAGATTCGATAAGGATTTGATTTTTGTTTTATTTGATCAAAGAGGAAATAAAACAAGATAAGATAAGATTGTAAAAAGATAGAAGGATTCTATTTCCTATTTTAAAGGAAATAAATCTTGAAAAAGATGAGAAGGATAATTGATGAATTATCTAATTAAATAAATTAATTAGATACACATGAGTTCATTTTTGGAAAGAAAGCGAGAAGATCTTTTTTAAATTTTATTAATTAAATAAATTTTGGATTTATTTAATTAACATTGAATTTATGATTTCATTAATTAAATAATATAATAGTAGAAGAATTGATAGAAATGATTTAATTAATTAACATTAGAGGAATGTATGGAAATGAATATGAATTTAATAGATGATGACATGGGTACCTAGGGCAAAGCATGCTACAAGGTGTCTAAATGATGCAATGTTTGTG
Organism: Sequoia sempervirens; assembly: GCA_007258455.2. Lineage (NCBI taxonomy): Eukaryota > Viridiplantae > Streptophyta > Pinopsida > Cupressales > Cupressaceae > Sequoia > Sequoia sempervirens. Next base: position 982,970,319 of record VDFB02271358.1, read on the forward strand.
ATAAGGTATCGTAAGAGGACAATTTTCTGATGTCTACATTTTGCCCCTCTTTGAGATGATGTTCGAGATGATGAGATTTTTGTCGAGTAACATCATTTCAAAGAAGTTAAGGTATGGATGAAATGAATGTGATAGAAGATAGGATGATGGATAGGAGGTAGGTTGAATAAACATGGGTAGGCTCTCGAAATGAAATGATAAGGATAGAAAAGATGATGCAAGATAGAAAGTGGATGAAGGAGATGAATGATACCTTATGTTGCAATGAAGGTGAGCAACCATGATGTTTGATATAGCACTAGATGTTATGCACCAAGGTATAAGGACCAAGGTGACGATGTGTCTTGTGCCCCAGCGTAATACAACCTTGTCTAGATGTATGAGGAAGTAAACTTAGAGCATTAAAGTCCTAATGCACAAAAGGTATTATGTGACGCTTAGATCTGAAGGATAATGCAAAAGATATTCAACACACACAAGATATGAATATTAGCTGGAATGATATGGATTTGATACAAATACAAGATAAAATGATAACACACACAAGCAAGCAAGCAAGCATGCACAAATGATACAAAACAAACAAGGTATTTCCCCTGTCAAGCTATAAACTGTTGATTGATGGATTGGTTGATGATGATAGTGTTGTCATTGTGGGGAGTGACATATCCCTAGATCAACACAAGGATGATTGATAATTGATTGATTGACTTTGATTGATTGGGTTTACAACAAGATTAGGATCAAGACCAAATGATGTGATTGGATAATTTGACAAGATTTGATTTAATGCTGATTGGTATGGATTAAGGATTGACTTGCATTTGGATTATTGCTTGGAATGATTGAAGATGATTTGATGTATGAAATGGTTTGATGAAGATGATTGAGTTGGTTGAATGGTTGAATGATTCGATTGAGGTGATGGATTAAGTAGATGAAATTGGAAGAATTAATTAGATGGATTGATTTTATTGCTTGGATTTTTGTTGGATTGACATTGATTTTTTATTTTTATTTTTTTGGACTTTTGAAATGTTTTTATTTTTTTGTATGTTTTGACATTTTTTGAATTTTTTTGTATTTTTGACATGTTTTGAATTTTTTTGTATTTTTGACATGTTTTGAATTTTTTTGTATTTTTTACATGTTCTGATTTTTTTTGTATTTTTGACATGTTTTGAGTTTTTTTGTATTTTTTGACATGTTTTGAATTTTTTTGTATTTTTGAAATGTTCTGATTTTTTTTGGATTTTTGAGAATATTTGGAGGTGTCAAATGATGATAGCCTTTGTGCTAGATACCAATGACAAGGGAAAAACAAGGTCTAGGTGTAAGGAGATAAATGGGATTGATGGATGAAAGGGTGGGTGATGGGATAAGGGATAAAAGGCTTATGATATATGGATGGATGGAAAAGATAAGTCATAGTGAATGGAATTGATGTATGTATCATAGGAGAGCAAGGATGTGATTTCCAAAGACCATGTTGCATAGGAATAACATGCCCCATTCTAGTTACAATACTTAGGATTTTTTATGACAACTTATGACAATAGGATAATGATAGGCTTGTTTGGAAGGATGAGGTATGTCAAGAGATACCCAAAAACATGTTTCAACATTTTGCCCCTATATCTTCATCCAGATCAAAAGAAGAAGGGTGGATGAATGGACTCAATATAATAGGTATGCATGAATAGACTCAATATGATGGCTAAAGATGGCAGGTAAGATGAAAATGATATGACATAAAAATGATAGGTTGGATAGATAAGACATTGTGCCCCCAAGTGTAAGTGGCATAGAAGATCAACCTACACATGACGCCTATTTGCTAGGTTTTCATCATGGTACTTATCTAGGGCGCCTGTTTACCAGGTTTTCACCGTTGGACGAAGGGATTTCTCTTTACTTTTACTTTTTTTTGTTTTGTTTTGTTTTTTTGTTTTTTTGTTTTTTTTTAGATAGGAGAAAGGGAATATGGATAGGAGGGACTCAAGTGTCTAGTTGCATGAAAGGTGATAGTCCCACTAGATATGGATGTCATTGCCTGGACCATGTCAAGTGCTCATAGATGTTGGTAAGGAATTGCATGAGTGAGATGGATTAGGTAGATGGCAGATTATGAGGTGGATTATGGAGGAAAATAGTTGATTATGATGTGGATTATGTAGGGGAGATGATAGGGATTATATGGGACTTATGAAAAAGATGAATGAGGAGGCTTAGCCAAAAGCATGGACCATAGGAAGGTGGTGGGGGAGATATGTAGGATAATGAGTGAAGGATGAGGAGATTGAGGTATGTGGAATTGTTGTGAAATGGAAGGGAACCATAACCAATGGTTGCACACACTGTGATAAACGTTGAAGCTTTTGATGTGGATGGTGTGTAGGAAGCAATGGAAACGTTTATTAGGAGGTGGTGGATGAATTGTTTTAGGTACCCACATAGACTTAGTATTTTTATGACTTTTGTTTGGCTCATGGGACTTATGAATTTGAGACTTTTGAATGGAATGAAAATGTGGGGTGGAAGTGGATGGTTGGGATTTTTGTGATGTAGATGCCTCATTTGATTTGCTTTCCTTTTTCATAGGGACCCAAACCATTTTAGTTTTGGTCTTTACTTTTGGAGGTATGGGCTTATATAGCTTTTTAGATGTACTTGGCTTTGATGTCCTAAGGCATGAGAACCCTTAGGATTTTTTACTTTATAGGTAGAGGCATTGAAATTATTGCTTTTGAATCCCATGGGTATGGTGGAATGGGTGGAAGCTTCATGTTTATACAATGTGTGCATTTTTTGGTCATGATTAGGAATGTTAGGGTATTTATGGATACATGGATAAAAGGATTGGATGGTAGGGATATTAGGTGTTGGAAGTAATGGTGGTAAAGTGGATGGAGGGATATTAGGAGTTGGAAGCAATGGTCGTAGAGTGGATCGAGGGATATTAGGAGTTGGAAGCAATGGTGGTAGAGTGGA
>VDFB02271358.1:984774111-984821403 GCA_007258455.2 Sequoia sempervirens
GCTTTCGACAAGGCTATGAATTGAAGTGGTTGAATGCACCTAGGTCTTGATTGGGCAAAACTAATCTTCCCTTTGCATCACGACACGTGCAGGTAAATAAACTCAATAAAGTTTATTCAAAATTGAATACTTGTACAATCTATTCAATAGTAATTTCCACCACAAAGTAATTACATGCCTATTTATTTTAAACATTCAAACGTGGAAATATCACGCACATGACATTGGAATGCAGCCTGGTGAGGGTGGATCAGAACGTGCAAATGAAGGTCATGGTGTGCATCACGGTACTTTAGAGCATGTAGAGCGTGATCAACATGTTGAGCATGATCAGGCTAGAGAAGATCAGGAACATGATGTGGCCCCATCAGGTAAAGAGGACCACTCTAAAGTTTTTTAAACATATTTAATTGCAATTGGTGTATTAATTAATGTAACCTTTCATGTTTCAACTTTAGAGCATGTAGAGCGTGATCAACGTGTTGAGCATGATCAGGCTAGAGAAGATCAGGAACATGATGTGGCCCCATCAGGTAAAGAGGACCACCCTCATGTTCTCTTAAACATATTTAATTTCAATTGGTGTATTAGTGTAGCTTAACCTTGTTTCAACTTCTAGATCAAGATTTAGAGGGTGTTAGTATGTTGAGCATGAGTCTATAACAAATGTTTAGGAACACAATGTGGACCCATCAGGTAAAGAGAACCACTCTAATGTTCTTTTAATTAATGAAATACTTGTAACAATACTAATAAAACATATCAGTTTAACATTTCTTTTTTATTGCAGCAGACCCCCCTTGCAGCAGCGTCCACATCATGAGCAGACGACTAGGCATACATTAAGATTACGAGCAGAGGGTAGAACAACTAAAGGGGGGTAGATATTGATTTAGAAAATGATACTTCACTTCAGATTTATGTAGCTTTTAAAAAAAAACAAAAAAAAAAGTGATTGTAATCATATCATGACAACCATATTTTTGATAATATGTAAAAGCTGAAAGAATGAATATTATATGTTAATGAATGAATGTGAATATGTTAATTAATGAATGTTATATGTTAATGAATGAATGTTATATGTTATTAATGGATGAATGAATGAATGTTATATGTTATTAATGGATGAATGAATGATTAATGTTATATGATTGGGTATGGGGAATTGAGAGTGATGTGAGGGGGGGGGAAGGGGCCAAATGAGCTTCCACCGTCATGTGGTTGGCCCTGTTAAGTAGAGAATATTAAACTATTCTCGAAAACAAAGAGAAGCTCAATAAGGTAATGCACTTTTCAATATAAGAAATGCATCATTTGAAGCATCAAACCAATATGCAAAGATGAAAGAAAGTGCTAACTTTTCACTATGGTGGCAGAAAAATGATTCTTTATACCCAGAATCCATGCTCTGCATCATAATTTGAAGTTGTTTCCATTCCAATGTTCTGAGTTTGTTTGTTTGTATGGCTTTATATGAATACCACATTGTTTTGTGTGTGGATTTGGTTTCAAAACTCTATTTCTTTTGTTTTTAGTGGTGACATAACTCTAAAATTTGACTTTTGTGCATAACAGGTTAGTGGAAAAATTGACAGCTCTGAAGGGTTTAGAGGCTTGATTGAGATAGATACACGGATATTTGGATCTTGTTGTTGAAGGGAGGCTTCGACTTAACCATGAAATTTTGTACCATCTGCAGGTATGCAAAAGTTTCTCTACTTACATTCATTCTTGATCATAAATGTTGTAAATGATATTAATGCTTCAAACTTAAGATTTGTTTCATTGTTATAATGATCAAAATGTTATACTTTGCTATACATTCAAGCATTCTCTTGCCCCCTACCCTTTTCTCTCTCCCCCCTCCTTTTAAGAATTTTCTTTGTCATAAAAAAATCACATTTCTGTCTCATTTACACAAATTTATTTGAAACGTTAGGAGTGAATAAAGATATGCAAAAGATGATGGATTATGTCTAAACAACAACTTTCCATCTTATAGCTAATTAAATCCTTAATATTTGAATAGTTTAGAGCTCGAATAATACTTTTATATGCATGTGTAGCAATAAGGGAGCCTATGTGAAGATTAAAATTTAAAACATCACTTTGGTATTTTTCCTTACATAGTGAAATGATATTTTGAGTAATACAAACCTACACACACATTGATATTTTTCAGCATTGCATTGAAGAAATTTTTTTCTCTTATACCTACCCTCGGCTAGACATGGAGGTATATAATATTGGTTTCTAGGTTTATTTTGTAAGTAGTTAATTTCAGAGGAAGACTAAAATCTTCTTGTATGATCAATCATCAGTCTCCGCGATGGTACATTTCAACAAATATTTAAAACAAAAAAAATTGCATTGTTTCGTCACAATTTCGACAAAAACAACTGACGAATCACCGAAAAGGTCTAATGAAGTTTTTATAGTTGTGACGAAGGCTTCGTCGTAACTCCTTGCCCATTTCATCAAAATTTTGACAAACTTTTGGTGTTGTTTTGATGCTACTCCTTTCCCATTTCGTCGAAATGGTGACGAACTTTTGGTGTTGTTTCGAAGCTACTTCTTTCCCATTTCGTTGAAATGGCGATGAACTTCTAGTATTGTTTCGACGCTACTCCTTGCCCATTTCATCGAAATGGAAATGAACTTTTGGTGTAATTCGTCAGTGGATACACGAAGTTTTTGTCGATATTTTGACGAACATCTGAGTCATTTTATGATGCTGACGACTGATGAATCTATGTCGTTATTTCGACATTTAATTCGTCATCGGCTTTTCGAAAAAAAAATAGCAACGAAAGTTTTTTCGTCAATTCATCAATTTTCTGACAAATGTTTGTCGAACGACCGATGAGCGTCCATCAGAAAATGGAGTCAAATTCAGTAGTGTGAGAACCAGACATGATGCAACTCTAATGTTATCTCCTAGTTCATGGCCTCCCTGCTATATTTAGACATCTCCATGCCCTAGATTATTGAACTATGTCACACAATGTTCAATTCGGCATACTTAGATGAGCTTGATGAGATTGTGCAAGTAGCTATCCTTGGTGGAAGTATTCTGACCACCATGAATATTTGTAGGAATGTCAAATTTTGGGAAGTGGTGCCTTGGCTTCCCTTTCTCACTAGCATCTGCACCATGGGCTTGGGGAGGCATCACTAGTTGTCTCTACCTGCAACCTCCTTCCTACCGAGAGAGTACAAAGTGGTGCATGTTCCTAGGCTCAACTAGAAAAATCATTTCAAGTTCATGGTGTATAGCCATGGTGTTGAGGATTGAGGTCCATGTCGTGTCATTTTGTGTGTTGTGTTGTTAACCCCTACTGCTTTGTTGAAGAAATACTCGAAGAAATTCCATTTTGACTATTGCAATAGATGGAGGCTTCAATTTCTACTACTTATTCTGTGTCACCTCCCTTTTTTCTTTTTGAAATGTATGTCTTTTTGGGTCTGCATGAGAAGGCTTAAAACTACTCTCAGAGCCTTAGGCTCAATATGCATATTATATTATAAATATTTTCAATGAATACAAGAATAGAATACTTTTTGCTATTCTTGTGTCTCTTATGGCTTTATTCACAAAAATAACGTATTTTACAAAAAAAATTGCATATGGTATATAACTATAAAAAATTAAAATAACTTGCATTACTTTAATGGAACAATTTTAGATGAATACCATTTATCAGTATATCCAATACATTGCCATCCATATCTTGCAGCTTGTACGTGTTTCTTTCCTTGCATGCATGGATTCAGAAAGGGCCTCTCCATAGTGATTCAAACCTAGCATGTTGCCCTGGTTTTGCAGCGCATTCGTCATACTCTAGCACAAGAATCCCCTACTAGAAATTTGGGTTGGAGGGATATATATCAAACCATCGCTTGACTATCTGTTGGTTCCTAATCATTGCATCATATGCGTTCTCTTTTTTCTTCAAGGCTTATAATTTCCGCAAATCTTACTTTCATTCAGTTGCTTTCCTCAACTTCCAAGGCTTTCAATAGTTGTAATGCTAGAATTTATATGGAAATGGGTAGAACCACATCCTTTCCATACACTAATTCATAAGAATAGGTCTTCAGGATCTGCTTTGAAGTAATCCTATCACTTAATTAACTTAATGAACTTAATTAACTTAATCAGGTTCTTTTTGGTCGACTCTACTAACCCATTTCCTTGCAGGTAATAGTTTGATGAAGTCTTGAGGTATACCCCATGCTTGAGAGTGAATTGCAACATCCTAAAACCTACAAAGGCTCATGCTTTATTGGTTATGATGGTCTTAGGCGAACCAAACCTTGCCACTAGCTCCTCAAGAAAATTAATAATCTCTATTTCTATAGCATTCTTCAAAGAAACGACCTCCATCCATCTTGTGAAATAATCGATCACCGTAAGTATCCACTTATGACCTATGCTAGAGATGGGATTGATCCTCCTAAAAAAATCCAAACCTCATTGTGCAAAGGGTTCCTCGGTCAAATCGGGCTCAATGGTGTGGTGGAGTTCTTTCGCTTTCCAATGAAATATTGGCACTGAGTACACTTCCAAACTAGGTAATGGGCCTCAGAGAACATGGAAGGCCAATAATATCATGAATGCATTATATTCAAAGTAGTAGTCTTGGTGGAGAAGTGTCCTCCCTCAGGATTGTTGTGGAATTCATTTAAAACTCTTTCTTCTTGTGGCTTATCTAAGCAACTGAGCAGGATTCTATCATAATTTCTTTTAAATAAAATCCCTTAAATTAGTACATACTTGGTGCCTTGCAATCAATAGTAGTGTCTTTTGTGAGGTGGGATGCTAGTTGGGTACTACCCAGTTTGCATAAATTGTGTTTGATCTGCCACCCATGACTCGTCAAACTTGAATTGAGTTGTATACACCCGGTTGGTTTGTTCTTCAGCTTGGGGGTTGAATTCCTACACAAGGTATTTGCAAAGACTTCTTCCTCAAACCAACTTGGTTGGTTGGATGTCTACGTCGTATTCCAGGATCTTGGTGATCTAGTTGGCCATCTTTTTAGTTATCTCACCTTCGATGATATGTTCCTGAACACTAGGATAGATGATGAGGATGGTGATTTTGTTTTCCAAGACCAAGTGTCTAAATTTCTTAAGGCTTTTAACAATAGTAAAAGCTTGTTTCTCAAAAAAATTGTACCTGGTTTCATATCCTTTGAAATTCCTAGAATGGAATAAAATGGGATGTTCTATGCTTCCCTCTTCATCCTTCTGAGTGAGTACTGAAGCTATGTTGTGTTGGCCGCTTTGGAGAAGTCTGGGTTAGCTAACATTTGGGTTGCGGAGATGGTTGCCTTTATGTTTTCAAAAGTGAGTTTGCCTTCGGGGGTCCATTTAAATACTAAATTATTTTTTAACATTAGCGTGATAGGTCTTGTGATGCTCGTGAAGTCTAAAATGAACTGGCTGATGAAATTGATCTTTCCCAGAAAGGATTGTAGCCCCTTCTGGTTGATTGGCACTGGTAGCTCTATTATAGCCTTCACTCTTTCAGGGTATATTGTTATTTCTTCTTTTGATACCACAAAACCCAACAACTTTCCTTGCGGTACTTTGAAGATACATTTATTGGCATTTAAAGAAATTATGAACTGTTAATACTTCTGGAAGACCTTTTCCAGATGATCAAAATGATCATCTTTTGATTTTGCAAAAGTAGTTAGGTCATCTAGATATATTAGGATGATCTAATTGATCAATCCCTTGAAGGAAATATCCTGTTGGACACTAAGAACACTAAGAGGGGGGGTGAATTAGTGTTCAATAATATTTCACTTTTAAATTAGATAAAAAATTATCAACAACAATAATTGAACTTAAAACAATATTCATAGCATATAAATAGAGGGAAACAAGCAATCACATTAATGAACACCATAACACCAGTAATTTTTATATGGAAACCTTGTTAGGGGAAAAACCATGGTGGAGATTAATCCACAATGTATACTCTATTAAAAGTATGATAAAAGAGGGGAATGCACTTGCATTCAGGTGCACTGCCTAGAGCTCACTGCTCAAGAGAGAAAGGCTCACTGCCTTACAAAGTATAATTGAAATTACAACAAAATTTTGAACTGAGAATACAACATCTACAAATTCCTGGATTTTGTTCCAATGAAGCTCATAAATAGATTCTAGATCTTTTGACCAATTCACACTTCTACTTTTCTCTACTCTACTATGCTTGGCATACAAAACTTTTTTTGCCCTCAAATAACTGATCTGTCATTTTTTTCTCTCTTCTTGATACACATACACTTATATCTCTACCACAGCTACTTCACTCTCAAAATGATTTTTTGATCTCCTTTATATACCCTCTAATCAGGAATTCATTGTATGTCAGCTTCACAACAAAATATAATATTCTTGCTTATATCAGCTCAAATCATTAATTAGAGTTGATGCATACCCACACAAGTTAGCTAGACTATAGTAGGGGCCCAAAAAAAGTTCCAAACATAATAAATAGCTAAATACAGACTCCACATACATCTGTGATAAACCATATAAAACATGTCGGCCAAAATGAGAGAATAAACCTTGAACCATACTACCAAACCTCTTAACTCAAACTCCGACTAATGTGACACCACAAAACTACCAGTAGGATAGTATACATGCTAGGAAGGCTACCCTGGAGATCCACACCAAAAAATAGTGATCTAGTGAAGTGATCAGATCAGCTTATCAACCGGATGTTCTGCTCTTCAACCAAAACATTGAGAGGGGGGTGAGTCAGTGTTCAATAATATTTGACTTTCAAATCAGATAAAAAACTATCAACAACAATAATTGAACTTAAAACAAAATTCACAACATATAAATAGAGGGAAACAGGAAATCACATTAATGAACACCATAACACCAGTAATTTTTATGTGGAAACCCTATTAGGGGAAAAACCACAGTGGAGATTAATCCACAATGTATACTCTGTTAAAAGTATGATAAAAGAGGGGAATGCACTTGCATTCAAGTGCACTACCTAGAGCTCACTGCTCAAGAGAGAAAGGCTCACTACCTTACAAAGTATAATTGAAATTACAAAAAAAATTGAATTGAGAATACAACATCTACAAATTCCTAGATTTAGTTCCAATGAAGCTCATAATCATATTCTAGATCTTTTGACCAGTTCACACTTCTACTCTGCTCTCCTCTGCTCTGCTTAGCATACAAAAAAATTTTTGCCCTCAAATAATTAAATTTTCCTTTTTCACTCTCTTCTTGATACACATAAAATTCTATCTCTACCACAGATACTTCACACTCAAAATGATTTTTTGATCTCCTTTATATACCCGCTAATCAAGAATTCATTGTATGTCGGCTTCACAACAAAATATAATATTCTTGCTTATGTCGGCTCAAATCATTAATTAGAGTTTATGCGTACCCACACAAGTTTGATAGACTATAGTAGGGACCAAAAAAAAAATTCCAAACATAAAAAATAGCTAAATACATACTCCACATACATCTGTGATACGCCATATAAAACATGTCAGCCAAAATGAGAGAATAAACCATGAACCATACTACTGAACCTCTTAACTCGAACTCTGATTAATTCAACACCACAAAACTCACCAGTAGGATAGTATACATGTTAGGAAGGATTCCTTGGAGATCCACACCACCAAATAGTTATTCGGTGAAGTGATCAGATCATCTTATCAACCGGATGTTCTACTCTTCATTCTTTCTGTCGGTAGATTACAAAATCTTACTTCCCTTGTCAGTAGGAGCAATACTAACACTGCGGATGATACTGATGACTCCAATTTCCATCAATGACAACACAAGTAGCCAAAAATGATCTCTCAAAGCCATATTCCAACAATCTCCTTCTTTGGCATTGATGGCAACACTTAGTGAAAATTTGACTAAGTGTCAAAACTAGAAACTCAACAAAAGCAAGACTACTGCTCCCCCTTTTTATGTCAAGGAATTTTTCATTTCATTATCTCCCCCTTTCACATCAATGAAAAAGATTCTATTTCTTCCACTCTCCTTGTAGTTTTTTACTATATTTCTCTTCTTATTCTTTCCCCTTTGCAAAATAGAGAGTTGGATCAAAATTTGAGAAACTTCTACAAAAATTAGAAGATTATTTTATACTTAGCTTTAATTTCTGGAAGGAATTTCTTCCAAGAGTCCACCGCAATCCCAATAGCTATAATCAAGTTGTTATTCTCTGATGTCCTATTGATAATATGGACAAGGGATTCGGGAATGGTAATTGTTTCTTCCAGCTTTTCTCTTGTCTTTAGCACTTCAATCATTTGCTCTAGTTTGCCTTCAGTCAGGTGTTTTACTCTCCAGAAGGCGTCCATGGGAGTATTTCTAGGAAAGTGAACCTTTGCATGCTCAGCCTACAGATCATGAACCTTTTTCTTAACCTTTCCATCCTTATCCAAAAACATATTGTAGTTCTATCCAATTCCGACAAACTCTTTTTCAATTTCCTCCAACTTATCCTTGTACTTTCCAACCACATGAGGCAACCTTAGACAGTAATTGAAGACTTTGTTGGTTGAATCAATGCACTATCTTAGCACATTCATTTTCTTGTTCAACTTATCAAGAGATATCCTAAACTACATCTTCAAATGAAAAATTATTTCCTCCTCTTTCCTATCCAGAGGCACAGATTCCATAGTCTCCTTAACACACTCAATCAGTTCTTCTAGTAGAACATCCTGCAGACTCTCCAATTCAATATTGTTATCAACAAAGTATCTTCCTAAAGTGTTCTCAATGAAATCCTACTCATAAGATGATCCATTCAATCATATGTTAGATATTTTTTGCATCCCATCTTCATCCTGAATAATTTGCATTATCTTTGATTTGAACATAGCACCTTCTTCATCATTGTCTTCAACTATTATTATTTCTGGTTCACCTAGTTTTGGTTGATCTCTAGGAGTATATTCATCAAAGTCTTCATCCACTACATCCACAACCAACTGTCCTTTCCCTTTTTCTTCAACTTTTGCTAACTTGGGTGCCACAGGAGTGACACCAGCCAAATCTCTTCCTCTCTTCTACTTTTCCTCTATCTTTTCGAAGGATGATCCAACTTCAGTTATTTTTACCGAAAGGGAGATGACACTTACACCAAAATTTTATAACACCTTTCTAAATAAGTTTTCATAAACTTGTTCCCCATTTTTAAAAGAGTTGTAATGCTCAAAATTTTTCTTGCAGATCAATATATTTTCTTTCCACACCACATTGTCATTCAGAGGCAAGCAATTTAGAAAATACATCATAATGCATATTGCAAGGGTGCCAAACCTAAAGGAGTAGTCAATATCCTTCATTAATTGTACATTCTCCAGAAGTTGATCCTTCATTAGACTACATAGGTAAAATTCTTCATTTTCTATTATCATTTTATGAGCAATATATACAGCACTTGCCGAGGTTGATCCTTCTTTGTTTCTGAAGAAGATCTTATATGAGATTCCATGTGCAACATACCTTTTCAACAAATCTTTAATTGATGCAATTATCAGAGCCCTTTGATCTCCCCTTATTCTAGTTAGGGGTTCGACCTCAACATTTTGAATCAATTTCTTCTTTGAAATATTACCAACATTGTACAGACCTGTTAGATTCTTGATTACATCCTCAGAGATTCGATAGGGTTTATCCAGAGTAAATATATCACCGTCTAATCTGTTCAAGATAAACTGAATCACTTTCGTATTGATGAAATGAGGGAATTTATTCCAGATATCCAAATTCTTATGCTTCAATCCTCCAAGCTTCCTTAATTTAGCGGGAGACAACAGATTTCTTTCATCCCTAACTTTTTGACTACTATACTCATCCAGAGTTATTGTTCCTTTGATTTGTTTCATTTTTCATGCTGAATAGGGTTCTATCGATCACCAAATAGATATGAAATTAATAAGTAATAAAATACCTAAATAATTGACCACTAAATTGACCTTTTGTACCTTTGGAATTTTGCTGAAAGGGTTCTCCAACTATTCTCTTTCAATGCACGATGATGAATTAGGGTTCCAAATTCCCTTTTATAACTTCACATACTTAACTTCCTAACACATTAAATGTGTTTCCCTAGATGTTCTGGTTACTCTGCAAACTTAGACAATAAGCAAAGAATTTGACTACGGATCTATACCATTTTTTCCAACTCAACAAATGATAACTAATAATTTTAACAATGAATAACACAACGGCTGGCGACATCTTGTGAAATCTTGTACTAGGGTTTATCTTTCTTCTAAACTGAGAAGCCATATGTCCAAATTTATTGCAAGCAAAGCAATATCCATTAAATTTTTGAGCATTGGGTTGCCTTACTGGATGTCTTCTGCCTTTTTCCTTCTGTTCAAGGTTCTTCTATTCATATCCATAACTTTTTCCCTTCTCGTAGCCAAGACCTCACTTGTCATTTGTATCATTTTTTCATTTGGTTATCTCATCAAGCCTAGTAGAGCTTATCTTGAATTTCTCCTTGAATTCATTTGCAGTAGCAAGGTCATTTATGAGGATAACTACCTATCTCTCAAGCTCTTGTTCATTGTTTTTGGATTGTTGCAATTCAATTTCCAACTGAATGAATCCACTATTGCATTCTTCAAATTTTTCTTTCAAGAACTAGGCCAAATTCTCCTCATTCTTCTTCTCTCTTCAATCTCTTTGGTAAACTTCATCGCCATAGATTCCATTTCAACCTTTAGAGTTGTATTGTCCTTAGCAAGCTTTTCAAATTCTTCTATTATTTCCCTTAGGGTTTGATTCAGATGGACATCATCTAGACCTTTTCTTTCTTTTTGCTTCAATTGATCACATAGTTCCTTCCTCTTTTCCCTTGACTCATTTATCTTATCCTTTAGTGATTGAATGATTTTTTTGGCAGCCACAAGCTTTTCTTTTAGTTCCATGACCTCTTCTTTGGACTAATCAAGATCATCAAGTGCCACCATAAGCTATTATTGAAGACCACCAGCATCCATTGTAATTCAAGATCCACCTCAAGCTGTTAAACTCCAGAAGAGGAACCTGATCTAATACCAATTGTTGGATACTAGGAACACTGAGAGGGGGGGTGAATCAGTGTTCAATAATATTTGACTTTCAAATCAGATCAAAAACTATCAACAATAATTGAACTTAAAACATCATTCACAACATATAAACAGAGGGAAACAAGTAATCACATTAATGAACACCATAACACCAGTAATTTTTATGTGGAAACCCTATTAGGGGAAAAACCACGGTGGAGATTAATCCCCAATGTATACTCTGTTAAAAGTATGATAAAAGAAGGGAATGCACTTGCGTTTAGGTGCACTGCCTATAGGTCACTGCTCAAGAGAGAAAGGCTCACTTCCTTACAAAGTATAATTGAAATTACAACAAAATTTTGAATTGAGAATACAACATCTAGAAATGCCTGGATTAAGTTCCAATGAAGCTCATAATTAGATTTCGGATCTTTTGACCAGTTCACACTTATGCTCTGCTCTCCTCTACTCTGCTTAGCATACAAAACTTTTGTTGCCCTTAAATAACTGATCTGTCCTTTTTCGCTCTCTTCTTGATACACATACACTTCTATCTCTACCACAACTACTTCACTCTCAAAATTAATTTTGATCTCCTTTATATACCCGCTAATCAAGAATTCATTGTATGTCGGCTTCACAATAAAATATAAGATTCTTGCTTATGTCAGCTCAAATCATTAATTAGAGTTGATGCGTACCCACACAAGTTAGCTAGACTATAGTAGGGACCCAAAACAAGGTTCCAAACATAAGAAATAGCTAAATACATACTCCACATACATCCGCAATATGCCATATAAAACATGTCATCGCAAATGAGAGAATAAACCATGAACCATACTACTGAACCTATTAACTCAAACCCCGACTAATGCGACACCACAAAAATCACCAGTAGGATAGTATACATGCTAGGAAGGCTTCCCTGGAGATCCACACCACAAAATAGTGATCCATTGAAGTGATTAGATCAACTTATCAACTAGATGTTCTGCTCTTCATTCTTTCTGCTGGTAGATTACAGAATCCTACTTCCCTTGCCAGTAGGAGCAATACTAACACTGCGGACGATACTGCTAACTCCAGTTGCCATCAATGACAACACAAGTAGCCAAAAAAAATCTCTCAAAGCCATATGCCAACATATACATTGCTCACTGAAAGGTGGCACCCGCATTGGAAATTCTAAAGGGTATCTTTGAATATGCAAGTGTTCCCCATTTGGTGGTGAACGTTGTTTCTTACTGGTCCTCCTCCTTTACATAGACCTGGTTATACCCCTAAAAACCATCAAGCAGTGAGAACATTTATGATCCAGTCACAATCTATAAAATATGCTCCATTGAGGGACAAGGGTAGTGATCTCTTAATGAGGCTTTGTTCAAGTCTCTGAAATCCATGTAGAACCGAATATCACCATTCTTTTTCCACATTGGTACAAGATTAGATACCCAAGTGGAATGTTTGATTGGGTATATGATTCTTGATTTGATTAATTTGGAAAGCTCTTGTGCCATCAGTGCCTCAACCTTCGGATTTCATTAGCCTTTATTTTTGTCGAACAGGCTTCGAGCCTTTGGCCAAGTCAATAGTGTGTTGAATTATGCTCTGATCATATCCTTTAAGATCATCGTAGGTCCAAGCTATAACCCAGTCGTATCTAGAACATTATTCTTTCAATATCTTCTTTCCTTTTGTGGGACTTCTTTTTTGACCTTCAATTTTTTGTCATTCCCGACATCGAGATCTTCATAGTCTTGCATCGACAATGAATCTTTGTTTTCTATTTCTCGTATCTTCATAGTCAAGGATATTTTTGAGGGAAATCAAGCTTCATGAGAGCTTATTTCCTTTTAATTGGATCACTTATCCTTCACCAATTGGTCTAGCTTCACACTGTGAATGATCGAAAGCTTTCCCCTTTTGTAGAAAAGTGGCAATCTAAACGTCATCCTCAAAAACTTGATAGTTCTAATCATTGTCAATAATTGATGATTGAACGATGGTTTATACTGCATTCTATTTTCTTGTTGATTTGAGGGTTAGCTCAAACTATGATCCAATCAAATCCATCCAATTTGTGATGACATTCTAAGATTGTGGGATAACTTGTATGTTAGAAGCTTCAAAGCTCTTGATCAGATCCCATATTTTGTGTTTGTAATACCTCATTCTTACATTTTTCATGACTACCTATCCATGGACTTGGCTTACAACCAACTCTAAATCTCCAAACACTTGTACTCTCTCCACACCCATCTATTCTATGAGAATCAAACCATTGATGAAAGCTTCATACTCTGCATCATTATTCGAGCATGGGAACTAGAGGTAGAAATATTTGAGTGTCTTTGATCCAGTCAGAGATATCAGTCAGATGCTTGCTCTGGAACCAATCTTGCATTTGGCACCATCAAAATATAATGTCCATAGAATTTTTTCGCTTGGTTTATTGGGTTCTTCTTGCTCCTTTACCAATTTCGGGAAGACTTGGTCATCATCGAAGATCACATAGGTGCCTAACCCAATAGCATGGAAATTCCTAAATAGGTCAAAATCAATAAACTGATTGAGGACCTCCTCTTTAGGGGTCTGATCACTTGTGTCCTCCTCATCTTCTAACATTTCTATGCAATACATCTCCATTTTTGAGAAGGTATGTGCTACTTTAAAGCACATAACTGCATTGTTGGTTATATGTTTAGGGTGCAAGGATTCAAACAGGATCTTCATATTTGCCCCGTGCTTTGTTTGTAGTATCAAATGATACCAATCAAGCGCTAGATATCCAGCAAGCTTCAATGTAAATTTCCTTGAAAGACACATCCCAAACACTGGGGGAATGTCTATTACGACTACTTGTGTGACAGTTTGGTTCAGACACGAGAAAAGGGTCAAAGATAGATCCTTGATGCAACTAACGATGGATACTTTCTTCCCATCTAATTGCATGATCTCTTTCTCAAGAGCCTCATACTTAAGCTTCAGGTTATTGGCCACTTGCTTAGGCATGACCGTGATACTAGCTCCCAAATCAATCATGTTATTGTGTAAAAGCTTATTGATGGCCTTCATCATTAGTACCCTTTTTGTTGTTTTTATATGCTTTCAAACACTTTACATATATTTTCTAAGTATCTTTCAAAAAAAAACTTCCATAATATGCTATCCTTTCATAACATACCTTGCAACTTCGAACCTATTTTGTAAATATGAAATATGGTGATAATATTCATAGTATTGCATGATTTAAACATGAGAATGTATGTGTATGAATAGAATTTTTTGATTTAATTATGAAGGTTAGTTGTATATGTATGTTGTGTGGATTAACTTCTCTATAGCTCAGCATGTTGTAACAAGAATGGAGCATTTATAGCAAGAACCAAAGCAATGAAAGTTCAACTCGCCCAAAGTGCAGGGAGCTATGGAGCTGAACGTGAACCATCATGGAAGGAATAAATACTGAAGGAGGATATTTTTTATAGAACTCTAAACATTTTCTTATGTGTTTCACATGCAAGACACTTCATTGAAGTTCTTAGTTGAATAGGTCTCTTTTTCGTTTTCAGTTAGAATGAATAAGTCAATCTTAATCTCATCCTCATATCTAGGAGTGGGATTAACGGTTGTAGTCAGTTAGTAGTTTGAATAAGTCTCTCCCCATTTTTGTATAAATTTAGGGGATTAGTTTGTAACAAATTTATTTGGTTTTTACAAGTTATTAAGTAGTTAGTCATTTTCTAGTTCAAGTTATCTACAAACATGTTGTTGAAATGCAAGTACTAAATACAATCTACAAGAAGGATTTTCTATAAATATCTGGTGATATGCAATGAATGGAGTTGTATGTTACATGGATGCAAAATAATCCAAGTTATAATTGATTCTAAGTTAAGTGAGACAGTCCCCTGAGTTGGACACTCGAGGTATTGCTCCTCACTTCATTTATTTACTTATTTATTTATGCATTCCTATTAAGTCTATTTTTATTATTTTATAAATTCATTGCAAAGTAAAGTAGAAGAGCTCTTGCAGTTGATTACAGTATTTATTTTTCATGAACAGTTGTGTAATTAGTAAGTCGTAGCACTCCAGAGATTTAGATTTGATTATTCTAGTATTCTAAATAGTTTTGGATTAATTATGTGCTTACTAGTTATTAGCAGTCAGCTATAGCTTATGTTGTAGGTGCTAGTAGCCATTAGGTTTTGTAACTACTTTTATTTTTTTTGCAATTCTATAAGATTCCAGCAAAATAGAATAGTCTGAATAGGTTTGCATAGGATGATTTAGGTGAACAAGAGTCCATTAAGGCACATATAGTGTAGTACCGTCATAATTTTATGCACCTTGGTTGATTATTTAATGTAGTCTTAAGCAATATGAATTGGAATGTTTAGCTAGCTAACCCTTTGAATTGATTAAATGTTACCAAGTTTACAATACATTAGCTTAGACTCTACACTTATTGTGTACACTTATCTCCCACAATAAGTGTTAAAAAGAAAGGTGCCAGCTTTGGTTTGGTTTCCTCTTTTTATATTTACACTATCCACGATGTTTACATATGTTGTGGCTCCCGAAGGTTCAAGGTCTGACATGGGCTCCTTTTCTTTATCTTGATTGTGTGGTGGGGTTGTATATTTCCACGGTATTTGTTCCTCTTTCTTCAATGCCTCCTGGAGCAATGCCTTCTATTTTGGAATTGATATAATGTCCCACAAAGACACATTAGTGAGTGCCTTCTTTAGATGTTCTACCATGTTAAGCATTTTTACTAGCGGGACCTTGGGTTTGAATGGTGGTATTTCTTTTGTCTTTGGAAGAGGTCGATCTGACATGGACAGGTTTGGTGCTTTGTCCACCTCTTTCTCAGGAAATGGTGGAGCTTGTGATTGCTAATTGGGTCGAACCTACGAGGCTTTCTCCATTAGTGATTGCAGTTGTTGTGGTTGTGGAAGTTGTGGATCTCATTGTACATATTCTCTAGTGAGCCTTCTTTTGGACCTTATGTTGTAGTCTGACTATACTTGCAGGGCACTAGTCATTGAAACATCATTTTCAAATACTACATCTTCTTCCTCCATCCAATAAAAAAGTGCTTGGTTTGATGAGATATCCAAATTTTTCTTTAAGGACATCCCTTGTGTTTGCGCTTTGAATCAGGCATTCTCCATACCAGGATATTGATATTCTTTTGTGTTTGGAAACATGCCTTGGCCTCTTTGCTTTGCTATCTTTTGTTGAATATTTCCCCTCAGACAATTTTGTGGTATGGCTATCATTACATGGGAGGCACCATGCATTCTCATCTTTCACCAATTTTTTTTTTCCTAGGACCAAATCCTTTCTCGGACTGTTCCTAATAGTCTAAAGTGGCATGGTGACTAGGACTATCTAATTTGTAGGCGTTGGTTGCTAATTTCCTCCTTTCAGAGCTCCTTGATATGCATTCTATTGATAAGATGGCCTTCCTCCTTGATAGGTCTGTGTGGGAGGTTTTGGAGGTGCTTCTTGTTGTCGTCAAATGAGGACTACATCATTCGCGAAGGACCGCATAAGGCTCTTCATATCATTTGCATCTGTTGCTAATGAAGAAGAGCCCGACGTGTTGGGTTTTCATCTTGGGCATATATACATGGATGGTGGTGTAGTCGATGTGCTTGTTTGTGGAGTGGAGGTGCTAGGAGCCACTTCTTCATGAGGTCCACCAAAGATCTCCACGAACATGGCATCAATGGATGGGGTGGAAGCTTTCTAGCATCAATAAAACTATTTTTTGCACACACAGCTAGATCATATGCATTGGGCAAGGTATCTCCACCTATAGATTGTATCATGACTGTGATATCCAAATTAAAAGCCTTTAGATAGAACATGAATGCCATAGCTATTGAATGCCTAGCTTTCATAAGAATCATCTACCAGGTTTTGTGGAAACTGGTGTTGAAGTCACTCATGGCCTCTTGTGGGACCCTCTTGATAGTGATTAATTACTACAACAAAGAGGAGAAATCTCCTTTCTTCGAGAAGCGCTTGAACAACTTCTCTTCGAGTTGATCCCAATAGCGGATAGAATTGGAAGCCAAGGACCTATACTAGTCTTGGGCCTTTCCTTTGAAAGACGTAGCCAATAACTTGAGGGCTACATTCTCTTATGTGATGTTATGTACTCTGCATACCTCTGCTATATCTTGGAGATGCTTGAAAGGGATCTTAAAATCCTCCCTAAAAAACTTTGGGATTGCCTTGAGAGCATTATCGGGTATGGTAGGCCATACATTTTGGGGTGTAGGTGGTTGTAGCGGGCTACCACTATCCCAAGTTACAAATTTTCTAGAACTAGAAGCACCTATATGAGCCATCATAAACAAATTCTTATGGATAGGGCAGACAGGTATTTTGATTTGGAAGGTTTGGCCTCCTAGTGGAGTGGATAAGGCTTTGGATTATAGGCTAACACTTCTGACCTTGTTGCTCCTTACAGGTGATATGGAACTTGTAAGTATCCTCCTCCTAGGTGTCGAAGTAGGTAACTGGGAGTACTAGAAATGGCCTCTTGAAGATGCTCTTTATTGAACTTTGGGCATGAGATTGCTAGCCTCTTCTCTTGGTCTAATTTAAGAAGTATTTCTGAATTCTAATCAAACGTTTGAAAAACTTCGAGTCCCACTGGGTATGCCAAAAAAATAACTATTGATCATTAAATCTTGTGCCTCTCCGAACAACCTTATGGGAAATTCATTGAGTAGGAGACAGAATTGTGCCTCACTAAATGACCTCTAAGATTTTTAAAGAAAGCAAACTCTTATTTGTGTTTGGGGGAAGGGGGTAGAGAGAAATGCAAATAAAACATAAAGATGGCGATGTACCAAATCTTTTTCAGCATTTCAATCCTTAACCTTTTTTTATAATTGATAAGATAGACATAAAATGCCACAAACCCTTCATTGTTGGGAAGAGAGCGAGCAACAAAGGTTAGAGAAAGCATAATGTAGTCTTTCAAATCTCCCCATGGGAAGCATCCATTAAGGTCCAATCAGAGATAAGAAAACCCTAAAGATTAATAGGAATACTCAAATATTTACAAAATCCTTCCTCCTTTACAGCATATGAAAAATGGCATATGTTTTGTACAAAATGAAAAAGTATAATGGACATGATCCTATTTCTGAAGATAGCATAGAACATAGAAGCTAACAGTATGTAAAATAATTAACTAGAATATCAATGTAAGGCCTTAACAAAGTGTTCTGAATATGAATGAAATGTGAAAAAGAAGCTTGACAAAGGCCATAAAATGCATAATCCCAAAGATTTATTCATAATAGATCAAATTCTTATGATATATTAACTGAAAAATAGAGGTCAAATTCCAATCCAATGATAGTCTGATTTAAATACAACATTCCCAAGAGAAAAAGCAATATTCTGTAAAACCCTCCTATTTATGAGAAAATAGAGTTCCCTAAAACAGTATTTATATTCTTCGAAAATATTTTTTCGAAGAAGCTCCAAAACTTTTTTTCTTCACTACTACCACCCTTATTTATAGCTAGAAAAAGAGGACATTTCCGCAAACAATCCAGAAGAAAAAGAAACTATCAGGTGCCTGAATCTAATAGCTCCCAATCTAAGCTTAGATCTTTATTAGATTGCATCAATCATTGCTCATAAAGTCTCAACTACTCCATTAATGGTTCTAGATATTTCGTGAAGATATAATGTTAGGAAACAATTGGATTTTAGCATAGCCTGGAAAAATTTAATCGATCAACTATGAAGAATGATGGCAATGACTCGAAGGTTCCACCCCAAAAGTAAGACATCCGTCACTCTCTCTGAACAAACTCTGATGAAAAAGATCTCTTCGCAGAAGATACAGACTACCCAATGGAATAGCTGGTGTGTCAAGTGAGCAAGCGATTTCAAATTTTGTGACGACAGCTTTGAAAGAATTCTCGCCAATCAAACACGTGTCCCAATTCGGGTCTGAAAGGAAATCGGTATATATAAAGTCATGCAACCACCATGTGGTGCATTGTGTGCATTTATGTGAGAGTGGTCTTTCTCCTTTGGCCATGAAGCCATCTTGAAGCAAAAAAAGTAGGGTCTGAAACCAAAAACTCTTGAAGGAAAAAATTACTCCACAATACCTTCTAACAAAATTGATCTGGCCAGAAAATGAATGAATGCCCTTTCACTATTTTAGGAATTGGAATTTTATCAATTGTTGCAACCCTTTTTGGATCAATTTGTATTCCTTCTTTTGAAACTATATGACCCAATAACTTTCCCTTAGTCACCCCAAAGGTATATTTTTTAGGGTTTAATGAAATGCCATACTCCGAAGCTCTTTCAAATATTTTTTTCTAAACGCATGCAATGCTCCTCTTCCTTTTTGGAGTAAGCAATTAGGTCATCCTAATATTCTACCATAAATATGTCTATAAAATTTGAAAATTCAACATCCATGGCTCTTTGGAATGTAGCCCCAACATTAGTTAAACCAAATGGAATTATGATATAAACATATGTCCCCCATGGTGTGGTTAAAGCATTCTTATATTGCTCTGATTCTTTCACGTTTGCTTGATTATAACTAGAAAAGCCATCCATCATGGATAAGAGCTCACATCCAGTAAATCTATGCAACATTGTCTCCATATTTGGCTATGGATAATTTTCTTTTAATGAAGATATGTTCAAATTTCTAAAGTCTACACATAATTTGATATCCTCATTCTTCTTTTTGACTAGGACCAAATTTGAAACCCAGGTGGAATGTCTGATAGGTTTTATAATCCCACCCTCTCTAAGCTTCATGATTTCTTGTTGTATCTTGGGTTCCAATGTAGGATTTATTAGCCTTTGTTTCTATCTAAAATGCATTAGGCCTTAAAGGGATCTCATGTTGGAATAGGTCCTCTCTGTAATCTTTTAGGTCGTCATATGACCATGCAAACACATGCTTGTATTCTCTAAGTAGAGCAATAAGCATTGTCCTAATTTTGGGGTTTAACTTCTTACCAATATACACTTTCTTGGGTGCATAATCAATTCCCAAGTTGATTTCCTTCGGGTCTTGTTCATGTGTAGAGTTTTTTTTTATGTCGCATTTATCAAAATTATCAAATAATCTTTCTAGTGCCACCAGCCCCTTTGGGATCTTATTGGTCTTGAGCTGAATTACCTCGTTTCCAAAAATAGTGTCATTTCCATCAATCCTTTCAACAAAATTATGGAGGTCAATTTTTTGGTTGTAATACTCTTCCACATAATGTGGAAATGTAAATAAATCAATACCATTGTTAAATATCTACCAATTTTGAATATTGTCAGGAATAGAGGGCCTCAATTGAACTTCAACCTTTGATACACCAACAAAGGTTATATCATTAGGTCTCAAGGCAATATCGGCAAGGAGATTTTCCATGGCATTTTTTGACCTTTCTATCCAATCAATCGAAAAGGCTTCAAACATCTCAATTATGTCCCAAACAACATTTCTATATTGCTTCAATATTTTGTTCTTTGACACATACTTAGCTCTAATTTGAGACCACCAATTTAGAATCACCCAAAACTCTAAGCTCTTTGATCTTATGTTTACATGTCATATTTAGTCCTATTAGCAGAGCTTCATAATCAGCAACATTATTTGTCCATTCAAAATTTAATGAGCAGTACTTGGAAGATTTACCTTCTAGTGATATGAGAATCACTCCTACACTTGATCCTTCTTTTGAATAGGCCCCATCAAAATACATACACCATAGGCCATCTTCTTGAGCATTTTGCTTCACCTTTTCAATTTCTTATACACTCTAATCCTTTGTTGATTATACATCTACAACTTTGAAGTTGTCCATGTCTATATCAATGAAATGCACATTCAACTAGATAAGCATCCTCAATGAGGTTAAGAACTCTTTTCTCTCTAATTAATCTAACTTCATTTACATTCATAGGTATTTTAGCATAAGAAAGATCTAACTTCATGCTTCCTCCAACTGATGTTGCCCATCCTCTTGACAGGAGCATTCCACATTGAGTTGGAATGTCAACAATAGTCACATTCATGGCATAATACTTTTTAGGGAAGATTGCCATCTTGAAAGGAACCTCCTTTACTATCCCAATTACAACAACTTCCCTTGAATCCATAGATTTTTTTTTCAATACATTTGACTCACTTGTAACCCTAACTCTCTCATAATTGCTAAAGGCATGATGTTAGTAGAAGCCCTTGAATCTATCATGAAATTTTTGGTCAATTTATCGCTTACTTGTAAGGTTACATAAAAATAATCTACTCGATTGGGACAAGCAATCAAGGTGGTACCTAAAATACTTCTAGAAATTCATCATGGATTCCTTCAGACTTGACTTCATTCACCTTTTCTTCCTTTTCATTAGAAGGAACCACTTACCTCTTCTTACCAAAAATAGAGGTAGTACCATTAATGAGAGCCACTTCCTTTTCCTTATTCTCTTATATACTCATCATTTCCAACAAGGGGACAAAAATCTTGATTTGTGAGAAGATTTCTATAGCATTGTACTTTGGTAAGTCACAACCTGAGACAACCTTTTCACTTACCCTTTCTTGTTTATTTTTGGCTTATTTTTCTTAGTAGGCTTAATTTCCTTATTCTCCTTATCATTTTTTTCCTTTTGATACTTGGCCTTAAAAAGGGGAGATGCAACCTGATTCTTAGGATTTTGACATCATTCCCCTTGATATCTTTGTTTTTTATGAAGGCTTGTCCCTTTGCATCATTGTTTCCTTCTTTTATAAAGAGGCTACTAGTGTTTCCTTGACCATTGTTCACTATTCAGTTCCTCGGATTATAGGTACTTCTGGCTTGTGCAATAATAGCAATAGTTAATGATTTGATCTCTTCATCTGAAGGTCTTTTCAATTTAACATCTGTTTTTTATTCCAAATTTTTTATTCTGGAAAAATTGTCATTTTCATCATCAGAGAAAACCTGCTAATGATATGAATGATTTTGATGTCTTATGTCTTGAAGATCAACCTCTAAACATCCTTCCTTTGAAGAATAGTCATCAATAGTTGGTCCCATCCCAAAAAAACATGTTTATTCCTTGATCCTCCATATGTGAATCATCACAAGAATTATACAACTCATGGTTATCCTCTAGTGATTGAGCAACCATACATTGTTGGGAAGAGTGTGCTATTTTGCATTGATCACAGCAAGGGGTATCCTCCACAAAATTTGCACTATTTCTTTTCAAAGGATTAGGGGTTTCTTTATTTTGCACATTTTTCTGATTGTTTTAGATAGGCTTACCATTATGCCAATTTTTATTGTATGGTTGATCTGAAAGCTTTGGTATTTTCTCTTTCCTTTGATAATTTAGTTTGTCATGAGATAAACCCTTGTCATTTCTTGAAAATCTATAACCAAGGTCCTTTATAACTCTCATTTTATCAAGTTTTTCCTTAGGAGGTGCTACTTTGTTTTGATGTCCTCTGGGATTTTGCAAAATCTTAACATCATCTCTCTTGCTGACTTTTCCTGAAGCTTTTCTATTACTCTCAATATGGATTACAATACTAAATGCATCTCTCAAGTGTTGAGGGTTTTTATCTCTTAATTAATATGCCATTTTAGGATCAAAAGCATTGCAATATAAAAATAAACACATAGACTCAGGAGGTTTCATGTCATTCAAAACCTTGTTGTAAATCCTATTAAACCTCGCATTAAATTTTGCAACTAATTCATTAAACCTCTTACTGATACTTGTGAAATCATTAATTAAGAATCTAGAGTCAATATTGTTTATATATTGTTCTTTGAACACCCTCTTGAAGTTCTCCTAAGACACAATACCACCATTAGGAAAATTTATGTACCAGTCTCTAGCCTCTCCAGTCAAGGATTGCATAAACAACTTCATGACAACATCTTCATTTTCAACCTCAAAGTCATCCAATAAATTCAAAAAGGTACTTAAATTCTCCTCACCACTTACTGAATGACTTCCTAAAAATATAGAAAGGTACTACCTTACTTCATTAGGAACTTGGTTAGGGTATCTAGGGATTCCCCCAAAGTCAAGTTATTTGTACCTATCCATTTGAAGAGGTATTCTTCCATGAGCGTTTCCTATTCCAAAATTCTAATGGCCACTTGGTTTAGAGGGAGGTTTCATTGCATATGTGGTTGTTGTGGTGTGGTGATATTTTGACCTCCCACATATGGTGGAACATTGTTTTGCACTTGAGGATTGGTCCAATATTGTCCTTAGGTGTTTGGCACATAATTTCTAGCTCCTTGATGTTGTCCCACACACTATGGTTGAGACATACTTCTTATGCTAGTATTTTTTTGTGGTTGCTGACTCTGAGTAGGGTTAATTTGAGAGCTTGCTAAAATACCAGAGTTCATAGGTATGAAACTCATACCAGGATTACTTGGTGAAATGGAGGGACTTGCACCTCCTCATGCGGCACTTCCCACATAAGCAACACTAGTCACATTTTATGTGGTAGTACTTGGTTGATAATTACTCCACATACTCACATGGGATGTACTTAGAGTAAGACTTATTTGATTGTTGGGTCCAACTTGATTTTGAGGTGTGAGTGTGGGGGTACTAGCAATGTTTTGTACGGCTCTCATACTATCAAGTGTTTTCTTCATTTCATCTATTTTACTTATTACTTTTCTAATTATTTCTTACTCCAACCTACTTATTTCTAATTGCATATCATTCATTTCCTTATTCAATTTTTCTTTTTTCAAGCGTGTATTATCAAGAATAGGGGCTTGTGTAGTACTTGGAGGGGCTTCCGTGGATATTAGAGGTGGTAATCTAGTTATAGATTGGGGATTAATAGGATTTTCAAAAGAAAAAGTGTATGGTTTTGAAGCTGCAATACTACCATGGAGTTGTATCACAGAACGTGCAAGGGGGGGTTTTGGTCCAAAAGATCTTGTGCAGTGTCAACCATACTTTGGGTAGGCACTACATCTTTCACAGCTCTAAATTTTCTTTGTTGGCCTACCCCACCCAATAATGGTGTATCTTCAACATCCTCATCATCAAAGAGATTGTATCTATCTTGAGAATTATTAGAGTTATATCCTAACTATGCAAGACATAACCAATATTTTATCAAAAGTAGGGTCAGGCTTACTTGCATCCTCGTATATTACTTCTTTGTTCCTTAGATATTTGTTTCTCCAAGTTGATCTATTTTTGGGAAGCTCCTTTTCAAGCCTCCTTGTGGGGTCAACATTGTGAATGGATCTTATGTCGTGCATGATGGTAGTTTTGAAATTATCCTTCTTTTCGATTGGTCCTTCAAATAAATTAGAGTGTAGAGTCGCCACCCAACTTAAGGGGAATAATGAAAATAATATTCTACCTCAATGTTCCCTTGATAGGAACTCAAAACTTGACAACTCTTCAAAGGAATTCCTTAACAGATGGCCTTGAATAAAACTCCTAACTCAATCCACTAAGACATAGACAACTGGGTAGAAAATTCCTTCTATCCCCAGAAGAGTTTCCAATCTTTTGGTGTTTCCAATTGATTGTTTTGGTTTTCCTAAAAGTTAGTTAATTTTATCCACAAAAACCCAAGGTCAATTTCCAATGAACATGAGACAAATTTTATATGTTATCCTCTGTGCTTTAGGCTCTACAAAACTAAGGTGGGTTCCCTTATAACATATTGCTATAATGACAACTTGCAATGATTCCTTTGCTAACATATTCTTCACATTAACCTGTAAGAGGTGTTTTAGATGGGCTAAATTATCCTATAAATCCTTTGTATGACTTATAAAGACTTGTAGTGTGGGTTTTGAACATAACACAAATGTAAAATATAGAAAAGTAAAGATTGTTTAGATTTTATATCTGATTTTGTCTTAAATTTAAACTTTGAGTTCTAGATTGACCAGTTCCTTATCCACATAGAGTCCAAAAATGAAGTAAATTCCTACAACATACCAATCCTTAGATTCTAATAACCTTACCGCATTACAGTAAGAACCAACAAATAAACAATATTTATCAAACTACTTAAAGATCCAAATTGTAACACAATACCAAATAAATGAACTAAAATCTAAGTTACTCCATTCATTGAATAGAAGAAAACAATTCATATATCCAGAACCCAAAATGTGAAATGTGAACCAAAAGATAATCCTTGATTATATTGATATCAACACTTCGTACAATACAATGATCATTTAGGTCATTTGTTGTTATTACAGAGCAAAATTACAACATTTCCTCTCCTTGCTTCAAAAGAATTACCCAACCTAAAAACTATACAAATATTTACAATCTCTAAGAAGTAGAACCTTTTGAATGAGGCTGAGAATTCCCTTTTATAGACACAATGGAAGAAACAAACAAAAGGCCTCATTCAACCACCTAGTCACAAAATACAAAAATCTAAGCGGTGGCAATATTTACAAATGACAAAAGTTGGTTCAAAAAGCTAACAGTTGCTCCAAAAGTAGTTTGGGATCTTTTGCAACATTAAAGTCAACATATGGTAGGAGATCTTCTCAAAATTCCTCCTTGTATTAGATAGGACACTTTTGACATTCATTATCTAATAAACCCATGCAACAATTATATCTGGTGGTATGGGATTGATTCAAATGCAACTCAAGTTGCATCATCCTACTCTTCCATGCACTCCACTTGTTCTGCTAAGGTGTCAGTCCTTGGTGGAAAAAGGTTGTTGATCCTCTCTAGATGTTCATTGTAGTCACTTCCAATCAAAATTTGCATTAGCTCTAGGAAACCTATCAAGCTATACTCTAGTTTGGTCAGTGCATCTATACTGGCATTTAGTTGATCAACATCAACTTCGCCCTCCTTATTTATCCTATTGTACATGGGGGTGAGGGGATTGGAAAATTTTGATTTCCACTCTAGACATGCCATAATCTCCCCATCACCAATCAAAATTGGAGGCATATAGAACTCCTCAAAGCCATCAAAAGTATTGAGCTCCCTCCTCAATAGGTCCATATACCTATTGTGATGGCTAATTAAGTCATGAAAACATTCTAACTCACTCAAAATGTCATTCACCAAGCTGCCATCAAAATTTGAATTGCTAATTAGCAATCTCAACACCTCAATTCCTTGGGACCATTTGATTTGCATGCACTTTAGCCTCATCCATATTTGGTTGTGAGTAGAGAAGGCATCCTTTAATTTTGAATAGTTTTCCCACACCTTGTCTACATGGGAGAGGATCTTGGACAACCTATAACCCAAAATGTTTCTACCAAATTAGAGATCTTCTTTACAAATGTTTCTTTTGTTTCCCTAGCCTTTGTGGTGCTTTGTTTTATCTTATCCCTCAATCCTTTTATCTCCACCTCTAGTTTATTCTTTTCATGTGAGGCTTGAACTTCATCTATTTGTTGTGGAGGGGGTAATAACCCCTAAACTATTTTGAGCCTTTGGTCAAGACTTAGGTTTAGGGAATCTTCCCTGTCTAGATCATCCTGCAACTTCTTAACAGTTGCCTCTATAAAAAGAGCTACATTAATTGTCAAGGAAGCTACCTGAGTAGCACTTGTATCTCCAACCCTTCTGACAACAAGATGGTTAGTGAGCTCATTAGGGTTTCTAATTACTTGTGTCTTATCGGTCTTAGGGAAAATCAACCAATAGCCAAGGTCTCATGTCTAGGGTGGAATCCAAGCCCAAAATATAGGTCTTCAATCTATTTCTCTGATCCTAAGATTTGATTCTCACCCTAATGCATCCTGATGGCATCAAATGCAATGGCTGAGGAGATATCTCAACTTGGAAACAACAAACATCCTACCCTCTTTACCAACTCCCTCCCCTTCTTTAGGGCCATGTCCTCCATCTCTTCCTTTACCATTTTCCAAAATTGTTCGATGGTGGTCTTTTTCTCCTACTCAAAGAAGTTTCTTGGAGTAAGAGTCAATCTTAACTCTTCTCCTTTTTTATTAAGGACCAAATCCTTGAACTCTTGAGTTTTGATGAAATCCTCATCCTTCAAATACTCTTCACTGGACTTAGCCCAGATGTCATCAACAACTTGCCAACCTAATTCAAAATTAATGACTAATATGTCATTTGTAGGCCTCTCAATTAGCATCCTAAGAGGAGGAAATATTTTTTGAACCATAAGAGCATCCTCATCCATCTCCTTAGGACCAATTGGATAATCTACTAGAGATCCAACAATTGGGTCAATTTCCTAGAATGTGGTCATTGGTTGTGGATTTGGTGGTACTTTTGCTCTGGATGAAGAGGAAGCACCTAAAGTACTTGGGGGCAGCTATGGGAAATTATCCAAAAATTGATTGGCATTGTCAAGCATAGTCATTGTCTTGACTATGGGGTCCCTTATTTTCTGAAATGATCCTCTGAAGGATGGGTTATCCTTCATCCTCTTATTCTCTGCAAGTTGAATTTTAACCCATAGCTCCCTCCTTTTGGAATCCTGGCTCTCTAAAGAGTAATTCCTAATTAGATCCTCAATGTTGTCAGGTTGATGGAGATAGGTTGACAGCCTATATACTCCTCTTTCCTTGTTGATGAAGCCTTTTGGTTTAAAACTTCTAACTTTTTCAACCTTCATCCTATAAGGGAGAAAATTTTCTTTGATCAACTCCATACCATCAATAGACAAAGCCATAAAATTTGAGAATGCCACAGAACTAGGGAGGATGGCATGCTTCTTGTTGTTTCTGAAATGAGTCTTGTCAAACTCAATCAACCACCACATGATCTCCAAAAAAGAAATTATGTCAAGGACATCCTTGGGGAGCACATGAGGTGCCATTGGGGTACCATAGATCCTTATTACTGTGGCATCCACATAGAAAAACCATTCACCCCAGTTTTGATTAATCTTTTTCTTTGGGGTGAGGTCTTGGGGCCTTACAAATATTCTTATCTCATCAAACAATTCCCAATCTATGGGGAGGCCAAGCCCCTTCCTAAGTGGCTTCACAAAAAACTCTTCAAATGTAGAATAATTAGACTGCCTACAATTTTTATCTCACCAGTATGTCCACTCCTAGACTAGCAACACCAAATTTTTTTCTCCCACAGCCTTGATCTGAAGCTATGGTGGCCACACCTATACTCCAGCATACAAAATCATGTGCAGTAGAAGAGAATAATACTTAAAGTGCATGGCACCAAATGAATCCATCTTAATTACACAAAGGAACTTATGCAATTGATCAACTACATACCCTACAAATTCATAGGGAATATTCACATCTCTGCTCTTGATATCAACTACCAAAACTATCAAGCTGGCAGGGATTTGAATCTTGTTATCCATCCCTAGGACCTATAGCAATGAGAAGTAGGTCTTCTAAAAAGAGGGCTCAAAATGTCATAGGTAAAGGGCTCCAAATCACCCCTGCCAAATCTCTACAATTCCCTTCTTGGCCCTCTTGGCCTAAAGCATGGAAGCCACATAACTCTATAGTTGTACATGTTCCTTTCATACTTTCTACCTAATTCACCCAAGTCAATTGGAAGATGTGCATTATGATCCAACTGAAAAACTCTACATAGCTATTCTCTATCCAGTGGCAATAGGCTTTGACCATCGGTTGTGAACAAGGACCTTGTGTCAGGATTATAGGCCCTAGCCAACTACCTTATCAATTCTACATTAATGAAAACATTGGGCACCACTAGCCCAATCCCAAGTCCCAAATATTGTTGAAACAACGGAAAATAGGTGTGTTTTAATGAGAGGGGGGTTCACCAAAATGATAATAGATAGACCTATGTTCCTTTATTTCATTAGGAAATGAGATCCCCACAATGAATTGACTAACAACCCTTAGGTGAATCAAGTCAGAATCTTCAGATTTCCTTATGATTGAAGGATGGGGGTCAAGGTCAAACAACACTTTGGGGAGAAAAACTAAAAATAGAAAATCAACTCCAAAATATAATTTAACACTTGAAACAGAATATCAAACTTAATATTTGAAGAACCAAAAACTAGATTGTAGATCTGAGAAGGGCATAGATGTGTTTACCAATCACCAAGAGGCAAGTTTTGAAGGCTGATTGGGACTCATTCGCCCATGGGAAAATGGGTCTTTGCTCAGGGTTTTTCTACAAATTTTGAGAGCCTCTAACACAGATCTGTAGCTTTTGATTTATCCAAGTTTCAGTGTTACAAAGTTAAAAATAAGATTTGTAGGCTAGATTTTGTGATTCAACAACTTTGATAACTTTTGCAACTTTGAAAACTTTCCAAATTTTGCTCTTCAAAAGGTCTTCAATCCTTCTTCAACCTAAATCTACAATCACACACACAAGAGAGAAAAGTGTTTTGGGTGAATGAGTGTTTTCCTTGGTCAAACCTTGAATTGAAATAATGCATGAAAGAGGGAATGAAGAATGAACAAAGCTATGTTACCACTCAAAAAACCATTGAATGAAACCTTGATAATGGAGATCTTAAGAAGTTTGCAACTTGCATGAAATGGCTAAATTGGATGTAGATCTTAACACTTGAATAATGCTTTGAATGCTTGAACTTGATCTTGAAACCTACATCACAATGTTAGCTCCAAAAACATGCATGATGCAAGAAGACTTTGACATGATGAGTAAATCTTGATTGCTGTAATTAAATCTCTGATATATTTGCTCTTAAATGCTCTTGATTGCTCCAAAAATGCTCATAAGATTACTATAAAATTTATAGGTGAAACTTAATGAAATGGCCTTGTATTTATAGGTATGTATCCTTAATTTCCCGAAATTCAAATATCATAAGTCGACATTGAATTATGGATTTGAAGATGTTAAAATACCACCAAAAACATAATTTAAATTTAGGTCCAAAGGTCTAGGGAGGATCGATTCACCCATGGAAAAATGGGTCTCAGGTCCCTATTCCTAGAACACACATTGCTCAAGGTAAAGTGTTATGTTTAGACATTAATTATTGTCAAGTTTCCCCTTCAGAAAATGTAATTTACTAGGCTTGTAAATGTATAAAAGGGCTTATTAAGGCATAATTAAGCTCAATTTAATTCAGATGGCCCAAATAAGTGTGGAAATGTGAAGGGGTACATTTATCAACACTAAATTTAGGCATTGTTAAGTCCATTTTAATTAAGAGGGCCCAAAAAAGTGTGAAAATATAAAGGGTCACATTTTTCTACACTACAATTGCAACCTAACCTCTCTGCATGGTCCTTTTTGTAAGTGTGCTTAAACAAAGCATACCCTTCTTCTATAATGATGGGGTCTCTACGATCACTGTTATGGTCAATGAGTTTATCTGTGAGGCCACTAGACTGTAGACCAACCTTTGGTCTCTTTCCTGACCCTGGGAGTAACACAATTATCTCCTCATCTAGTGGTCTTGTCTTTCCAATTGAGGTGTTAGCCATTATTTGAGGTTACAGAAGCTCTAGGGCTTAAACCCCATTGCCTAATATTTTAAGAAATTCCTTCCAGACAAGGAATTTGAGAAAAAATTGTCAACATATATCCCCTACAACTCACTATTCTTTACTTTTGAACCAATAATAACCCCCCTTTCCTTTGATTTTTTCTTAAAATTCATAGTCAATGTTTAAATTACTTGTTCGAAACGTCATTGAAAACCCTAATTTTGCACTAGAAAACCCTCGTTTGATTTGAAAAATTGCAGTGCTTTGCTCGATCACCTTAGCATTTGTGACTGAAATGAATTTGAATAGGCAATTTATCCTACCATCATGAATTCAACATATAACGATCCCATCTGCCATTACTCCCCTCACTTGCTTGAATACGTGACCAATGGGAGATGTTGACCAAGTTTGCTTGTGGATCGTCAATCTCCAAATCAATGACCATCGCATTAGTTTGAATTTTCCTATGCAAAGTGATAGCCTCCTTTTGTCATTATGTGGATAGGTATCACCATTTTGTGAACTTGCAAAGGGAGAATACAACAAAAACATGCCCCCCACAATAAAAAGAATTCACTGTGAAGCATCACGATGCTGACACTTGTCATCATCTCACAACTTTGCAAGAAAAAAAGTTGGTTGGGCCACCATGGCTCCACGAAGGCTTATGCTTTTATGACAAAATTAAGCACATGCTAAAATATGTGTCAACATTTCAACATTAAGTGGGGGAAAAGTGTCAGAATGTCAGAGCTCTGCGAAGACAAGAACCTCCACGAAATGCACGTGCTTAAATAAATAACTTAAAATGATTAGGGAATAGGGGGACCAATTTTGAACAAGACAAAAAGGCTCAACAGTATAAAATTAAAAAATTTGATAAGTGACATTAGCCTTTAGAAATATTTGGACGCATGTTATTTCGGGGTATCGCGAGGCTAGAAAATGACAAAACCAAGCTCATTGCAAACCATAGAGATAAAGCAATATCATGACAAGTGTCCAGGTCACCTGGGAAATATAATACTTTAGGAAGGAAAATAATTTAAGCTTAATAAAGCTTCAAGGGGTCACTTCCTAGCAAAAGGGGATGCAGGAACACATAACATCGATACCCTTAAGTCACAACTTAAAGATTAGTCAAAAAAGTGAATGACACCAACGACGAAGCATAATAATACTAAGGTTTTAGGATATTAGGGTTTTAGAAAGCCCTTAGTTTCAGACCTAACAACCCTAATTTAACCAATTAAGAATCGTCAAAATCTTCCCACCCACCAGACAAATATGAAACTATGAAAATTTTGCAAGCTCAACCAGATAAAAAGAAGAATGAGTCATAGAGAATGTACTTAGATTATAAGATGCTTAGCAAGTTCATCTCAAAGATAAGTTTACTATTTAGGTTATTGATGAATTATAAGATGAATTGACTAGTTTAATTTTATTTATTAAGTTAGATTTGCATTCAAGGTGTCATTTCAACTAAAGGAGGAGATTGTACATAAGATAGCCTTTAGAACACACAAGGTTCATTAGGAACTCTTAGTTGATTCATTTGGTCACATTAATGCTCCATCAACTTTTTAAAGCCTTGTGAATTCAATGTTCCTCATTCTTTCATAAATTTTTTGGAATTATTTGATAATATTCTCATATACAAAAAAACTAGAGAATATTTGCAACATGTAGAGAAGGTATTACATGTGTTGGAAGATAATTAACTCTATGCAAAAAAATCAAATATATTTTTGAGGTAAAAGAAGTGGAATACTTAGGACATGCGGTATCACATGAAGGGGTTAAAGTGGACCCTAAGAGGATTACAATAATAAAAAAGTGGAAAAAAACCTAAATTTTTTGAAGGTTTGAGAGGCTTCTTGTTTCTAACAAAATACTATTGAAGATTTATTCACAACTATGCTCACATGGTAGCACCCTTAACAAGTTATTGAAGGATTATTTTTCATAGTCAAAGCTAACTACCCAAGCATTTCAACAACTAAAATAAGCTCTAGCTTTTACTCATGTATTAGTTACCTCATATTTCTCTAAGATATTTGTGGTGGAATGTGATGCTTTCAAACATGGCATTGGGGCAATACAAATGCAAGAAGGGTGCCCCTTAGTATTTTAGAGTTGACAAATCAAAGGAAATAACTTAGTAAGGCCCACATATGAGAAGAAAATGTTAGCTATCAATCATGTATTCAAACAATGGCACTAATATCTAAGTGGAAGAAATTTTAAATTATAGACAAATATTGAGTCTAAAATACTTTTTTGACTATTACTTGTCTTTGAAGGAGCAAAAACTGTGGGTCATCAATATGCTAAGGTATGAGTATAAAAATATTTTAAAAAAACACAATAAAAATATAACAATTGATACCCTTTTCGATAGGAAAAACATAAAGCAACAGTTTGTGCCATGTCTTTATTGCAACCTGAATGGGTAGAAGTTGCACAAGATGAGTAGGAACATAATCCTCTAACAAAAAATCTCATTCAACAACTTCAATAGTACCCGTCTTCTTTAGATAAGTATGTTTTAAAAGGAGACTCCTTATGGTACAAAAATAAGTTACTTTTGTGCAAAAAATCATTTGAAAGCTAGCATATTGTCTCAAATGCATGACTCAACAATAGGACATTCAAGGTTCTTAAATACCTATCACTATATAAAGAAAGATTTCTTTTGGGAAGGTCTTATGGTGGATGTAAAAAAAAATTGGTTGAATGTTTGATATACCAACAAAGTAAAGGAAAAAAAGTAAAGACATTTCACCTCTTACTACAACCATCAGGCATTCTAGCACAACGTTGGGAGAAAAATATTGATGGACTTTATTATCGAGTTGCTGAAGTTAAATAACCTAGATGTGATTTTGGTGGTTATATATGTGGACTCTCTAATTTATTTCAAGCTAATATTGTGGTAGAAGTATCATTGACAATATATATGTGGACTCTTTCATCTATTTCAAGCTAATATTGTGGCAAAAGTATCATGAAAAATATATAAAAACTTCATAGCATTCCCAAAATCATTATGAGTAATAATGACCCTATCTTCACTAGTATCTTTGGGACAAATTTATTTGCAATATAGGGCACAAAAATAGCACATTGTTCACCTTATCATCTATAATCAAATGGAGAAATAAAAATTGTAATAAATATTTGGAAGGATATCTATGTTGTTTTACCTCTGATTGTAAGCAAGGGAAATGGTACAAATGGCTCTCATTAGTAGAGTGGTCGTAGAATACATCATTTAACACATCAACAAAGATGACTCAATTTGAGGCTCTTTATGGACACTCCCCCCACCATTTACTACTTAATTACAAGGTCATCCCAAAGCTCGTGTAATGAAGGATCATATTAAACACCAACAAAAAAAGCTTAAAATCCCTAAAAAAAATAAAAAAATTGTGGCTCAAAATAGGATGAAACAAGAAGTAAATCAACACCACAATGCATTTATAAGAACATCAAGATTATAAACAAATGTTACTTAAGCAATATAAGACATCAAGATTATACCTAAATTTTATATTTTTTATAAGTTTCTCCACCAAATCGACAATGTAGCTTATAAGTGGGAACTTCCGCCCTCTTCCAAAACCCATCCTATATATCCTATCCAACTACCTAGAGAAAATAATAGGTAACAAGCTTCTAGTTTATAATATATATAACTCACACAATTTTGATTGGATTGGAACTAGAAGCTTGTTACCTATTATTTTCTCTAGGTAGTTGGATAGGATATATAGGATGGGTTTTGGAAGAGGGTGGAAGTTCCCACTTAGAAGCTACATTGTCGATTTGGTGGAGAAACTTATAAAAAATATAAAATTTAGGTGTAATCTTGATGTAAACTTAAGGGGATGGACACATCATGCTCCTAATATTCCATCTTCTTGAGTGTAATACAATTAAACAATTGCAACATGCTTAACCTTAATACTTTTATTTATTAACTAGTTAATTCATTCGACCTGCCTAATTAGGATGAAGGGGTGAGTCCCTACCTAATTATGTGTACGAATAAGAAAGAGAAAGACTCTTTTAGACAATCATAAATCGTAAAATCAAATTCATATTATCTTATTCTAATTTTTCGAGGTCACCCTTGAAATGGCATGATATTTATTATTTTGAACCTTTATTTTGAAAAGACAGAGTATTCCATAGATGAGATTTGTGACAAACTATTATCTTGTCTAACCTAGATGAATCCCTACATCTATTGATGAAGTTGAATGGTTTTGAATGAGCCCACTAATGATAACATCTTGTTGAGCGCATAGCTTGAACACTATAAGGGATGAAGTTGGAATCATGTCCCAAATGACTTTGAAGGAATGGATAACCCTTAGTTCTTGGCTCTTAGGGGAAGAGGTTTCAACCTAAGGCTCATGCTCAAGTATCAAGTAGCTAAATGATTTTGTGGGTGTAAAATAAAACCCTCCAAAAAAACAAAACAAAAAAACCCAAAAGAAAAGTATTAACCTTTGTGTTAACATGTTAATCTTCTGGGTTAACACATTTGTAAATATATTTTTCTATTTAGATAGTTTAGATAGTTATGGCAGCTGCTCTTCTGCGTATGAAATAAGGATGTAAACTTCTCTTCAGAATGTAATTTTGATCTGCAATAAAATATGTTTTTCTATTCTGCCCCCCTCTTGGGCCTAACACCTTGTTACCAAAAATCATTTAGAATATAAATTGGTATTTATCAGATATTCCCATTGAGATGAAATACAAGATAACCCTGGAGAATAAAATTCATCTGCAATCTCTGTTAATAATTATTTTTACACTATTGATGACACCTGATCTTAATACTCATGAATACCACTAGATCCTTTTTAAACCATGAACAAGACTTGATTCAGTATAGCAGAATAGCTTAGCAGATAATAAATGCACTTATAAAAACAACATGCTCATTTTATCAATCGCCCAGTGTAACCAGCCTTGTTCACTTTCTTAATTGCCCAGAGTAGCCAACCAAATAAAGACGTTCATTCAAGGTGAACAAAAAGTAAGATGTGCTATTAATTTATAATGCATGCAAATGAGTTGATTGTGACGAGAATTCAAAATCTTGATGGTTAGCAAATAAAATTTACCGAGTCTGTTCTTCTTTACAATTCAAATGCTGTAAAATGATCCATGACCCAGCAAACGATGCAAAGAAAGGGAACACAATCCTAAAGCATCTGAAGACTGTTCACTATGAAGTAGTTAAGTGAAAAGGCAAAATCTGTGCCATTCTAGTCTTCAGACAAACATAAAGATTACAGAAAAACATGATTAGAACATCTGAATCTATTGTCTTCAACAGCAGAGAAGCTCAAAGATGTTTCTGCACTAAACATGCGCTCTGTGACTTCTTGATAACTCATCATAGACAATACAAACAAGGATGTATATTTTAAAGATGTAGCTGTTTTTAAATAATTATTAAAAAAGTAAAGAACAAACCTTGAATATATCTTTTACAATTGATTGATAGAATGCTCAAGCCTTTCAAAAATCTCAAAAAGT
Organism: Sequoia sempervirens; assembly: GCA_007258455.2. Classification (NCBI taxonomy): domain Eukaryota; kingdom Viridiplantae; phylum Streptophyta; class Pinopsida; order Cupressales; family Cupressaceae; genus Sequoia; species Sequoia sempervirens. The sequence continues at coordinate 984,810,227 of VDFB02271358.1, forward strand.
TCCCAATACTTAAGAAATCCCGAAAAGAATCCTGCAGATTTACAATGGTGTGTGCTCAGCTGAACCAATCATTCTAAGAAAACAAAATGCTCTCTTACATCTCAGCCCACTGATCTTCCACCTAAATCACATGGATAATAATAACATTACCTTTCCCATTCCTTTCACATCAACACAACTCCCTGGCTATACAATATCAGTAGCCTTCTTTACTATAATAAACTTTCAATATTAAAGAGAAAAATCATCTTCCCCAATAGCAATGCAACAGAACTTGGATGGTACTCATGTAGTGGATATAACAAAGAATTTTAATCCTGAAGTCCTTGTTTCTTAAAGATTTCTAGTGACTAAAGAGAATACAGGCAGATGATCAAATCCTCAAAACCAAGGCTAATATCATGCCTGAAATCACTCGCATCTTCAAACTATTTTCTTTGCATCTTCTAACTCCATCTAATCATCGTTGTATTTTTGATCCTCCTGCTTTGGAAGAAGTACCCTCTTTTGGAACTTGACGGATTGTACCATTTTGCTTAGCAGTCTCTATGCCTTTGGCCTGACTGATTCTGTTTCTTCGATCCTGTGAATACATTTTCTTAAAATTGAATTATACTGCTGAATAACAACACAAACCCTCTTTGTCATCTCAATGCTACAATAAGTGAGAACCATAGTGATCTAAAGAATGCCTTTTGGCAGGTAACAATTATATATTTTTCTGTGATAATCTGTATCTATCTTTGTTTTAATTAATATATATGCCAGCTTTTCAATCAAAAAATACCTCTCGAAATAAAAATTCATCTGTCTCATGCATATGCACAACCTGGCCCATCTTAGGTCTCCTGTGGGACTCTGGATCAACACACCTTAATGCTACCAAAAGTGCCTTCTTGAGAGCTCTTGTGGATGGTCTCACTTCTAAACTTGGATCTAAAACTTCTTCCGCGCGTCTACTTCCTACCATCATCTTTAACCAATCGACAAGGTTAACCTGCAGCATAAGTCCATATAATTAGTCCAACAAAAACTATAATTATCTCTCCTTTCACAGCTTCTTAGCCACCAAGAAAAACTTAAACAACAAATATTATATGCATAATAAAATCAAGACACCTACTTCTCCTGCAGGTCTAGCATAGTCAACTGGATCTCGTCCAGTAATAGCCTCAAGGAGGAGGACACCAAAGCTGTATACATCACTTCTTTCATTTAACAACCCTGTATTTGCATATTCTGGGGCAACATAGCTGAAAATAATAATGAAATGATGTAAGAACTAAGGTTATCTATCACATTTCTATAGAGGCTAACCATCATAAAACTAAAAGCATAACTTGATACCTCAAAAAAAACCCAGAAAGTGGTTAACAGGTGATTGTTTGACAGAGTTTCAAGATGCCTATGATTCAATCCGAAAAGAAAAATTTACTGATAATAAGACTTGCATGACAATATCAAATACTGCAATCTAGGTACCTGAATTTCACTATAGGATGGTAATACCGTAATGGTATTGAATCTGATATTAAGATTTTAAATGAATGCAAACAAAAGAACTGTTTCCAAGACATAAGCATGTAAAATATCAACCATAGATGCCTCTTGCCAAGAGAATTGGAATTTAGTCATAAGAGATGCCTATGTTCATTTACTCCAAAAGAATAATCTGCTTTGAGCAACTCCGAGGAAAGAAAATTTAGGCTTTCTTATAAAATGTTAATGGTTCACCACTAGATTATTATATCCACGTGCAAGAGTTTGTGAAAATATTGAACGACAACATTGATAGGCGATGCATAGAGATTCACAGCCAAGATGTGGTAAAAGCAGATTGGCATGCAAACCAATACTGTATCAAATATGGATATGGCAAATTTTGAGGATCCGTGATACCTTTACAAATATATATATGGCTAGCTACGGAGATTATAAAATTATACAATTGATATATTCAATTATCTATATGTCCACAAATATAGAACACATATATATATAGCTGGTTTCTATATTTTAATTTATAATATTTATTTTGTTATCTGTGGTACATGTGTGTTAACTTTTAACAATTTAAAAAAAAAAATCATAACCCCTAAACTGGATAAGACACCAGACAATGTGATGTCATATCCAGATATATTAGATATGGCCCAAATATAAGCTCGTATATATGCATCTGGGTATAGTATCATTGCCGTATCTGGAGTATTGCATCTGTATCCAGACAAAGGAGAATGAGTATCTGGTAACTCTGGGTAAAAGAGGTAACTTTTGCTAAGACAGTAAATCGAGTTTACAAGTTATCATTGTTGTAATCATAGTTGAAACTTGTATTAATCATCTTCAAAGCAGAAATGTTCCGATACGGTATGCACATTACTCATATTATATCTCAAGCCTACATTTCTATTCCCTGCTAATTTATCTGGTTGCCTTCCAGAAGCAAACTGAAGTAAAGAGGTCAGATGTTCAAGCAAAAGCCTAAGGCATACTATTTAGTATATATGAGTAAATGATATTTAATGTAAAGTTGATTACCATGCATCTATCTGTGGGCATCCATGTAGGTCTGTTAATACAGAATTAACTAGAGCAGTTTTATATGGAGTTCAAACAGTTTTGAATAACTCAGTTTGTAAATCTCAAGCATAACAACAATGAAAAGAATTGAGGTTTCTAATTTTTTTAGCTGCCTTCCAGAAGCAAACTGAAGAAAAAAGGTCAGCATGTTCAAGCAAAAGCCTAAGGCTTATACTATTTAGGATATATGAGCTAATGATATTTAATGCAAGGTGATTGCCACACATCTATCTGTGGGCATCCATGTAGGTCTGCCAATATGGAAGTAGCTAGAGCAGATCTATATGGGGTTCAAACAGTTTTATAGAATAACTCAGTATGCAAATCTCAAGCATAAAAACAATGAAAAGAATTGAGCTTTCTAATTTTTCTAGTTTCCTTCTAGAAGCAATTTAAAGAAAAGAGGTCAGCGTATTCAAGCAAAAGCCTAAGGCTTATACTATTTAGTATATATAAGTAAATGATATTTAATGTAAGGTTATTACCATACATCTATCTGTGGGCATCCATGTAGGTCTGCCAATATGGAAGTAGCTAGAGCACCTCTGTATGGAGTTTGATATAGGATAACTCAGTTTGTAAATCTCAAGCATAACAATAATGAAAAGAATTGAGTTTTCTAATTTTTCTCTAGAATGGTCCTAATTATGTTTGTTACCCTTCATTTTATATTGCAGACCAATAAGATTATGGCATGGCATTAGAGCATATGATGTGCAAAAAGACATCAACCCACCTAAGTTGGTAAATAAACATTGAGGAATGAGCACTGCTGCTGATGAAGTAATTCACTTGAAGGATAGAGATCTGAATCAAATCAAATGTCAAGAAAGATGCAACCCGATTCAGGAGAAGAAGCTGTCTTTTCTTTCTCATTCTTCCTACTTCTTTTAACATTTATTTCAGTCGTTTGACAGATTCAAACAGATCTTAGTTTATGATTTAACTTCAGGAAAGGGAGGTAACAACCAGCAGAACAGAGTCACAAGAAAATAGAATCATAAATAGGAGGTTGAGAAACCTTTGTTAGGAACTCAAAAATAAAGATAGTGATGCTCTTCAGAACATGTCAAGGAGAATTTTTGTGGGAAAGGCTTTTACTGTTCTATATATAGAATCATAAAACGAAAATTATCCTTTCAGAAACAAATTTATGGATATTTGTAGATGCATCATGTCCCGTACCATTAGATCCTAATGCACCCTTGAAATAGGATCAGATGGTTTTAAAATCCCTTATCACCATCATGTTGCATCTAAAGGATCTTCAGGTGCTTGTAAGTGATACATGTAAAAATCTCTAATATAGCATAGAAAAAGGTGAAAGGGATAGAATACAACCTCCAATTGCATTTTCAAAAGAAAGTTTTGCACGTTATTTATGTCAGAGGGAAAGTATAAATTCCTATATAAACTAATTAGATCCCTAATGATTAAGTTTGCAGATGTTGGGGATGCCATATCAGGTAAAGTCTTAAAGATGGCTCTAGGAAAATTCACCGTCAGCAATTCACCGATGGAAAATTCACCGTCAACAATTCACCGTGGGAAACTTCACCGTCACCAGCAATTCACCCCCATGAAAAATTAACTGCCAAAAATTCATGCAATTAATTTTTTGCGCGGTGAATTGTTATGAAGGTGAATTTTCCCGCGGTGAATTGTTGACGGTGAATTTTCTGTCGGTGAATTGCTGGCGGTGAATTTGCCGTATGCCCTTAAAGATAGTATGTGGACCATATTGGCTAATCTGTCAAATTCATTTAACACTTCAAGGATTGCTCTGGCTAACTGAGTTGATAGTATTAATTTACAACTTGATTCAATGACTTCCACATTTATAAAGGAGGAGACGAGGAAGGATAAAGTGATTGATGTAGAAGCTATACGAAGCTTTGATTCTAGGAAAGCAAAAGGGCTAACAAGCCAGCATCAGGTAGTCTCAAAACAAGGAGAAATAAAGTAGTTTGGCATCTACATCCAACAAGGGAAAAAATTTCTACTACCATTATAGGCCCTGCCATTGTAATAAGTTCTGCCAATGAGAATTCAAAGTGAGGAATTAAAGAAAAAGAAGAAGGTATGTGCACAGGCAGACACAATTTAGGTGAAGAAGATATAATGTTAAATGTAGATTTGGACATTAATGCCACACATGTTCCACCATTCAGGGTGTGTCTTAGAATCTATAACAAATCAACACTATGGAATATATATATTCCATAGTATATATATCATCTCCCCCAAATTGAAAAAGCTCCTCCCATATACCTGGGAAGAGATTGGGGATCTGTAAAGGGTGATGGAGTGGGTGTGTCGAGAATTGATGTTTCCATCTACGTATTCTCATCCGTTTGGCTGCCCTCACATATATATATATATATATATGCAGTTTGAGGTAGCTATACTGGGTACCATTGTGGTTAATCTACAGATTGGTAAAAAACGAATAACATTTTGCATAGCACAATTTTTATTCAGGGCTGAAAATTGAATTATTACAGTATAATTTACTCATTAAAGGTGTGAGAAATGCTATAATGCATGTTACCAAAAAAGCATTGGTCAACGCATCCGAGGAAAAGTACAAATCTCTGACATTTTGGAAATGAGAAGATAGGATGTAACCCCTTTTCTCCTGCTCCTCTTCTTTGACCAAATATGGGGCAAAGTATGAATCTGGGATATCCAAAATAAAGAATATAACATTATTGGAATGTGCAAGAGCAAACTCGCTTTAAGTAAGATATCTAATCTTTTTAGGGGCAGAAACTAAAGCATCAGCAGTCTATATTTTTGATAGGATGCCTACACAAGCAGTAACAGGAAAAACAACAAAAGAGACACGGTCAGTTATGCAAACCCTCCATTGAATATTTTTAGGGTGTATTGTATTGGTATTTTTCTGACATGCATATTACAGCAGGGACAAGGAAAAATTAGATGCAAAAACTAAAAGTATTAAGATAATCTTTATTTGTACTTTCAAGTACAAAACGTATACAGTAATTTGAGAGAGTCTCAGAAAAAGTGGTTGTGAGTAGGGAGTAAAGACAGATACAGATAAGGTGTTTCATAAACCTAAAGAACCATAAAGCTCTTCTGGTATTGGAGTCAAGTTCAGAGGCCACAAATGGATTCACATTAATCCCAATTACCATTGCAGCAACATGCATAGGCTTGAAATCTCTAGCAGAGTCCAGAAAAGCAGCAGACAATATGGCTACCTCACTTAGATCAAACAATTACTAACTTACCCAGCTACATCAAGAAAGGAAAGAGTAGGTTTGGCGAAGATATCTACGAAGGGCTAGCAATGGATCAGGTAATAAAGAGGATCCCAAGTTGTGGGGTTTTGACAATAAAAGCAACAGAAAGGGCATTAAATGTTGCAGTTAAGACAGAAATGACATCTTCTGCACTTCCAAACACAAATAAACAATTGGAATCAAGACAAAGGCTCAACAACAAATTTGTTGAAGTGCTTCAAGAGGAACTTGGATGTAATGAATTACCACAGACCAAAGACAGCAAAGAAACTTGGATATAATAAATTACCACAGACCAAAGACAGCAGAGAAAATTTCACCTAAACGTTATGAGGATTTGAAAGAGATTTGTGCTCCTGATCTCAATGCATTCAAGAAGATGACAATTGGCCTAAAAAGACGTTGAAGGTTCTCACAGATTCAGAATCTTCTAATAAAAGTTTAAGCTAGGGTGGTAACAGTTCCAAGAGAAATCAAACAAACTTTTGTGATGAAGAACATTTCAGGTTTGGAAAAGCCTCCTGCTTTAGTTAAAAGAAAAGGGGAAAGTTTTCTCAAATCCAGATTCTTCTATTAAAAATTTATGCCAGGGTGGTGACAGTTCCAAGAGAAATCGGGAAAAAAATTGCAATGAAGAGGAATATTTCAGGATTGGAAAAGACTTCTGCTACAGTTAAAAGAAATAGTGAAGGTGAGAATTTGGTTGCCTAGACAATCTAGGTTGGTGACCACAGGATAAACAGTTTCATAAGAGCATTGTGGGTTCATATGATCCCAAACAAAAGAGACAGAAAACATTGTACAATGGAGATGTTGAGATACATAACATTAAAATATTTGATGGCAAAATCATGATGACTCTAATGGGAGCTGGAGACAAGCTAGCAAAGAAAACAATAAATTAATAGGCTCCATGGTGATGGAAGACAAAATGGAAATATACCAAAAGGTGATTGCAATCTGCAAAAAGTAAGAAGAATTTGACCTTGATCTGATCTCAAACCCAACCATAATAACAGAGCAGTGACAAAAAATCCTAGTATTGGTTTATCTCTAATTAAGTGTAATTTTGTTGTTGATACACACTGTGGGAGGGTCAGGTGAGAAGTATACATTTACATGTGGATTTGACAACATGGTAGCAGTTTGGGCAGTTTTGTAAGATATTTTACAATATACATCTAAAGCATACCAATAATAAAAAGAACCATGAGAATCAAGTCTTTCACTTATTCTTTAGAATATTATGCATTGTGAATTTTGGCCTTCACTTTGTATATGTTAATTAGCCTACATATGAAGAACCTATCTAGACGGTAAGTCAACCAACACTAGGCATCCCATCTAGACTGGCTATACAAGCTCCCTGTGATTTAAGGAGGAATATTGCCAGCTAAGGTGAGCGAACACTTTTTCCTACAGCAGACAAGAAGGAAGATGACATGACTTAATATCCATGGTAAATTTACCCGTTTTGAATTATGGTAACTGAGACCACTTCTTGAACTGCAAACTAATGCCAAATGAAAGTAACCCACCGCCTCTTAGACATAGTGGCAACAAGATTAAGGGTCAAGAGGCATCTTTGTATCTTTTAACATATGCAGATGTACAGTAGTGTTCAATAAATTCTTGGAATATCAGAGATCACCTCATTCATGGGTAATGGCTAATGAAGTTGCCTGCAAATGAATTGCTAATAATTGAAAGCATAGGAACAGAAGCATATGGAAGGAGATAGTTTACCCAAATGTGCCCATTACTCTTGTGGTAACATGGCTCTTTCCTGACCCAAGAAGCTTTGCCAATCCAAAATCAGACACCTTGGCATTGAACTCATGATCTATTAAAATGTTGCTTGATTTAATGTCCCTGTGAACAACCTTTGGCTCCAGTGCCTCATGCAAATATGCCAACCTGTAGATTTTGTAGTCAGATGCACTCTGAACACTGAATTTATGAGAAAGTTAAATGCAAATTACAAAGACCACAAAGCAACAGCATCAGATTAAACCAAATCTAAAAGACTCTGCAATACTACAGTTTACAATAAAATAACAATGTTGTAGGGAGTGGAGAACATCTATATAACAAAACTTGTCAAGATACAGACGCTTTTGCAGTTCCAAAGATAATCTTCATGCGTGCCTCCCAAGTCAGAATGCCTTGTTGCCTCATAGTTCCATGAAGCCATTGCTCTAAATTGCCATTGTCAACATACTCATATACCAAGATCCTATAGGCATTGATGTTTACAAAATTTAGTGAAAATCATGCAAAATAGAAGATTCAGAAAGGGTGCATAGACATGTTATAAATTTGTTGCATACCATATTTTAATTCCCATAAAGATAAAGAAATTATGCCATAGAAAATTTTAGGTTTTTAGTCCATACCTGTGAGTTCCTTCTACACAATATCCAAGCAGTCTGACAAGATTTTTATGTCGCACACGACCAATGGCCTCTACTTCCACCCTGAATTCTTTCTCGGCTTGGCCTCTGTATTACATCAGAGCAATTCTAGTGACTTGGCAAGAAGCCTCAAAAAATAGAGTAATGACTGGTGCTTCATAACAAGAAGGGTTCATAAAAAGGAAGAATGCAATCACTAAGTACATTATTCAAAGATGATTGAACTTACAAATTGTTAAAAAGGTTCTTAACTGCAACTGTGGTTCCATTTGCAAGTTGACCCTTGTAAACAATTCCATACCCACCTTCACCCAATATATTTTCCTTTGCAAAATAATCTGTAGCAATCTCAAGGTCCCTCAGAGTGAACCAATTACCCCATCCAAGATGTGAAACTTCAGGCATGCCACTCATTAGTGAGGATGTACTCATTGCATAAGATGAAGAGTCTCTATAAATAGAATGTGTCCCTGAGCTCCCCTCATCTCCTGATTGTGGGTTTCTACCCTTTTGCTCAACCATAGAACCCATTGGACTAATTTTCTCTGTGTTAGGACTCTTTAACCTTGCACGCATCAAAGCCTTATCCGAATCTCTGTCACGAGACTTTCCCTGAATACTAAGGAGGAGACCATCTGCAATGGGAAAATTGTTAGCCCATTTCCTATCAACCTTGACTTCCTTGATCTCCTTTGAAACTGATGGGATCTGGGTCACAGGTATCTTTTCTAGCATTCTCCTTGATTTTCTCCGCGAAGTGAGCCATATAGACAACATAAAGAGAATTAAGACAATGAATGCTCCAACTGCTATGCCAATTAAGACCCATAATTTCAGCCCAAATATGAATGTCTTCTTAGATAACTCAGCATTCAAGAACCCTTCAGATGCCATTTTCAAAGTCCACTGCAAGTAAATAAATAAATTAATAGAACAGTTATTTTTCAGTGTAGGTACAAACTCTTCCAAAACACATCTACCGAAAACCAAACAAAGAAAAGAAACCGACTGCTATACAACAAAAGATTTAGCAAAAATTTGCAAAGGTTAATGTGCCAAAATCCCCACTACCCTAGCTTGCATCTGCTGTGCACCAAACTATGCAAGTAGCATCTATATAATAAGAACTTCACAATATTTAAATGCCAATCCCATAAACCTTTCAACTATCCCACAGAAAAATTGAAACTATATTGTTGTTACAAAACTGCATTGTTGTTTTGGGTAGTAAATCATTTCGCTAAAAATGTCCTTGTATACATCTGTTATTTTGTTTCAGGAAACGCTATATAGGATAAATTTAAATTTAAATTCCTGGAAAGCTGCAATGAAAAACATCTTTTTGGGAATTCAATGTTACACTCAGCCTCAGGTGCATATATTCCCATTTATTTTGGAAAGGATGATCAGCCCTGAAAATGGATTGGCTACAGCGATCAGACGGACATCATAAAGGGTTTAGCGTATGTGCTTTAAACAGGCGTATGACCTAGTATGTACCCAATTTAGGAATATGATATATAAACAGAGTGAGCAATATAATAAAGTTTTTAAAATATATTGGCACTGTAATTCAAGTAGGAGATGGCATTGCTGGTATTCATGCAGTTGATAAAGAAATGACGGGAATTGGTAAAATTTAGAGATGGTACTGTCGGCGTTACCTTAAATCTACAATTAAATACCGCCGCTACTGTATTAATCGGTTTGGGTTTGATAATACAAGGGGCGGTACTAGATCACATTGTAAATTTCACCTATGCAAGTAGGGCTCGTGAAGAACAATTCCAATACGTATTTAAAGGCAAAATACTAGATATTAATCCCAATATGGAAGAGAAGGGAGCATAAGGCAAAACCTTTTTGTGTGAAGCACTACAATTACAAATAACTTGCATTTTGAGCATGCGTACTTACCAGTCAGATACATGGACTACGTGGGCAGCCTGGAAGCAATGAATTTCCAAGCCCAGCATATATTAACTACACTTTTTGAGGAAAAACTTTGAAAGCCTGGTAAAACCCAATTGTTGCATTCTTCTCCAGTTGCCAGGAAACCCTGTAGCGAAGAAGCACAAAATCATGAGCTTCTGGAATCGTGGAGAAGAAAAACACCTTGTATTTTAGTGCAATAATGAGAGTACCCTTTCCTCTCTTTTACCTCATTTGAGCGGCCTTAGACTTGAGAAGAAACCTCATGGGAGATGGAATGGAGCTCTCTGTGGGCCACCAAGTTGGACAGGCCTAACAACAACACAATCTACTATCCTGTCATGTAATGTATACTGCAAGCAACAGCAATCCCCAGCTCCCCAGTGGTTACAGAATAGACTGGCCTTCACAAATAAAAGATTGAATAATATTTCATCGAAAGAATTCAAAGCAAGCCAATACAGAAAACGAAGTAAACATTCGTCCCATTTGATAGGAACCCGAAGCCTTAAAAATTGGGAAGAATGAGTAAGATTTAAGGAAAACCCAACAAGAGCGAATTTGACGTTATATTGGCAGAGCGTGAAATGAATCCAATGTGAGTGGCAGGCAAGTTCATAAAACATGGCACATTTGCACTGTTCTCAAAACCAATGTTTGCTACTACTAAAGACCTCTCATTCCATCCACTCCACAAGGTCAAATGTTGCAGAAATCAATAAGTGTCCTTGACATAGGAGATCAAGCTTTCTGTTTTAGAGATAAATTCAAATGTTATATTGTAAGTTGAGTAGAATTGACTGGGAGTGCTTGTCTTCCAAGCGTTCGTTGGATCTCATTGATGGGGTCGTTGTAACCTGTAAAAGAGAAAAAATCTCGTGTGTTAAACAAGTTTCTTTACTCTTTGTCGTTGGAATTAGGTACGTATCTCTTATAAGTAGCATTACTCGGTTAGTATATATGGACTCATTATTTCCTA
>VDFB02271358.1:984821503-984992497 GCA_007258455.2 Sequoia sempervirens
GATGTAAACTTCTCTTCAGAATGTAATTTTGATCTGCAATAAAATATGTTTTTCTATTCTGCCCCCCTCTTGGGCCTAACACCTTGTTACCAAAATCATTTAGAATATAAATTGGTATTTATCAGATATTCCCATTGAGATGAAATACAAGATAACCCTGGAGAATAAAATTCATCTGCAATCTCTGTTAATAATTATTTTTACACTATTGATGACACCTGATCTTAATACTCAAGAATACCACTAGATCCTTTTTAAACCATGAACAAGACTTGATTCAGTATAGCAGAATAGCTTAGCAGATAATAAATGCACTTATAAAAACTACTTGCTCATTTTATCAATCGCCCAGTGTAACCAGCCTTGTTCACTTTCTTAATTGCCCAGAGTAGCCAACCAAATAAAGACGTTCATTCAAGGTGAACAAAAAGTAAGATGTGCTATTAATTTATAATGCATGCAAATGAGTTGATTGTGACGAGAATTCAAAATCTTGATGGTTAGCAAATAAAATTTACCGAGTCTGTTCTTCTTTACAATTCAAATGCTGTAAAATGATCCATGACCCAGCAAACGATGCAAAGAAAGGGAACACAATCCTAAAGCATCTGAAGACTGTTCACTATGAAGTAGTTAAGTGAAAAGGCAAAATCTGTGCCATTCTAGTCTTCAGACAAACATAAAGATTACAGAAAAACATGATTAGAACATCTGAATCTATTGTCTTCAACAGCAGAGAAGCTCAAAGATGTTTCTGCACTAAACATGCACTCTGTGACTTCTTGATAACTCATCATAGACTATACAAACAAGGATGTATATTTTAAAGATGTAGCTGTTTTTAAATAATTATTAAAAAAGTAAAGAACAAACCTTGAATATATCTTTTACAATTGATTGATAGAATGCTCAAGCCTTTCAAAAATCTCAAAAAGTTCCCAATACTTAAGAAATCCCGAAAAGAATCCTGCAGATTTACAATGGTGTGTGCTCAGCTGAACCAATCATTCTAAGAAAACAAAATGCTCTCTTACATCTCAGCCCACGGATCTTCCACCTAAATCACATGGATAATAATAACATTACCTTTCCCATTCCTTTCACATCAACACAACTCCCTGGCTATACAATATCAGTAGCCTTCTTTACTATAATAAACTTTCAATATTAAAGAGAAAAATCATCTTCCCCAGTAGCAATGCAACAGAACTTGGATGGTACTCATGTAGTGGATATAACAAAGAATTTTAATCCTTAAGTCCTTGTTTCTTAAAGATTTCTAGTGACTAAAGAGAATACAGGCAGATGATCAAATCCTCAAAACCAAGGCTAATATCATGCCTGAAATCACTCACATCTTCAAACTATTTTCTTTGCATCTTCTAACTCCATCTAATCATCGTTGTATTTTTGATCCTCCTGCTTTGGAAGAAGTACCCTCTTTTGGAACTTGACGGATTGTACCATTTTGCTTAGCAGTCTCTATGCCTTTGGCCTGACTGATTCTGTTTCTTCGATCCTGTGAATACATTTTCTTAAAATTGAATTATACTGCTGAATAACAACACAAACCCTCTTTGTCATCTCAATGCTACAATAAGTGAGAACCATAGTGATCTAAAGAATGCCTTTTGGCAGGTAACAATTATATATTTTTCTGTGATAATCTGTATCTATCTTTGTTTTAATTAATATATATGCCAGCTTTTCAATCAAAAAATACCTCTCGAAATAAAAATTCATCTGTCTCATGCATATGCACAACCTGGCCCATCTTAGGTCTCCTGTGGGACTCTGGATCAACACACCTTAATGCTACCAAAAGTGCCTTCTTGAGAGCTCTTGTGGATGGTCTCACTTCTAAACTTGGATCTAAAACTTCTTCCGCGCGTCTACTTCCTACCATCATCTTTAACCAATCGACAAGGTTAACCTGCAGCATAAGTCCATATAATTAGTCCAACAAAAACTATAATTATCTCTCCTTTCACAGCTTCTTAGCCACCAAGAAAAACTTAAACAACAAATATTATATGCATAATAAAATCAAGACACCTACTTCTCCTGCAGGTCTAGCATAGTCAACTGGATCTCGTCCAGTAATAGCCTCAAGGAGGAGGACACCAAAGCTGTATACATCACTTCTTTCATTTAACAACCCTGTATTTGCATATTCTGGGGCAACATAGCTGAAAATAATAATGAAATGATGTAAGAACTAAGGTTATCTATCACATTTCTATAGAGGCTAACCATCATAAAACTAAAAGCATAACTTGATACCTCAAAAAAAACCCAGAAAGTGGTTAACAGGTGATTGTTTGACAGAGTTTCAAGATGCCTATGATTCAATCCGAAAAGAAAAATTTACTGATAATAAGACTTGCATGACAATATCAAATACTGCAATCTAGGTACCTGAATTTCACTATAGGATGGTAATACCGTAATGGTATTGAATCTGATATTAAGATTTTAAATGAATGCAAACAAAAGAACTGTTTCCAAGACATAAGCATGTAAAATATCAACCATAGATGCCTCTTGCCAAGAGAATTGGAATTTAGTCATAAGAGATGCCTATGTTCATTTACTCCAAAAGAATAATCTGCTTTGAGCAACTCCGAGGAAAGAAAATTTAGGCTTTCTTATAAAATGTTAATGGTTCACCACTAGATTATTATATCCACGTGCAAGAGTTTGTGAAAATATTGAACGACAACATTGATAGGCGATGCATAGAGATTCACAGCCAAGATGTGGTAAAAGCAGATTGGCATGCAAACCAATACTGTATCAAATATGGATATGGCAAATTTTGAGGATCCGTGATACCTTTACAAATATATATATGGCTAGCTACGGAGATTATAAAATTATACAATTGATATATTCAATTATCTATATGTCCACAAATATAGAACACATATATATATAGCTGGTTTCTATATTTTAATTTATAATATTTATTTTGTTATCTGTGGTACATGTGTGTTAACTTTTAACAATTTAAAAAAAAAAATCATAACCCCTAAACTGGATAAGACACCAGACAATGTGATGTCATATCCAGATATATTAGATATGGCCCAAATATAAGCTCGTATATATGCATCTGGGTATAGTATCATTGCCGTATCTGGAGTATTGCATCTGTATCCAGACAAAGGAGAATGAGTATCTGGTAACTCTGGGTAAAAGAGGTAACTTTTGCTAAGACAGTAAATCGAGTTTACAAGTTATCATTGTTGTAATCATAGTTGAAACTTGTATTAATCATCTTCAAAGCAGAAATGTTCCGATACGGTATGCACATTACTCATATTATATCTCAAGCCTACATTTCTATTCCCTGCTAATTTATCTGGTTGCCTTCCAGAAGCAAACTGAAGTAAAGAGGTCAGATGTTCAAGCAAAAGCCTAAGGCATACTATTTAGTATATATGAGTAAATGATATTTAATGTAAAGTTGATTACCATGCATCTATCTGTGGGCATCCATGTAGGTCTGTTAATACAGAATTAACTAGAGCAGTTTTATATGGAGTTCAAACAGTTTTGAATAACTCAGTTTGTAAATCTCAAGCATAACAACAATGAAAAGAATTGAGGTTTCTAATTTTTTTAGCTGCCTTCCAGAAGCAAACTGAAGAAAAAAGGTCAGCATGTTCAAGCAAAAGCCTAAGGCTTATACTATTTAGGATATATGAGCTAATGATATTTAATGCAAGGTGATTGCCACACATCTATCTGTGGGCATCCATGTAGGTCTGCCAATATGGAAGTAGCTAGAGCAGATCTATATGGGGTTCAAACAGTTTTATAGAATAACTCAGTATGCAAATCTCAAGCATAAAAACAATGAAAAGAATTGAGCTTTCTAATTTTTCTAGTTTCCTTCTAGAAGCAATTTAAAGAAAAGAGGTCAGCGTATTCAAGCAAAAGCCTAAGGCTTATACTATTTAGTATATATAAGTAAATGATATTTAATGTAAGGTTATTACCATACATCTATCTGTGGGCATCCATGTAGGTCTGCCAATATGGAAGTAGCTAGAGCACCTCTGTATGGAGTTTGATATAGGATAACTCAGTTTGTAAATCTCAAGCATAACAATAATGAAAAGAATTGAGTTTTCTAATTTTTCTCTAGAATGGTCCTAATTATGTTTGTTACCCTTCATTTTATATTGCAGACCAATAAGATTATGGCATGGCATTAGAGCATATGATGTGCAAAAAGACATCAACCCACCTAAGTTGGTAAATAAACATTGAGGAATGAGCACTGCTGCTGATGAAGTAATTCACTTGAAGGATAGAGATCTGAATCAAATCAAATGTCAAGAAAGATGCAACCCGATTCAGGAGAAGAAGCTGTCTTTTCTTTCTCATTCTTCCTACTTCTTTTAACATTTATTTCAGTCGTTTGACAGATTCAAACAGATCTTAGTTTATGATTTAACTTCAGGAAAGGGAGGTAACAACCAGCAGAACAGAGTCACAAGAAAATAGAATCATAAATAGGAGGTTGAGAAACCTTTGTTAGGAACTCAAAAATAAAGATAGTGATGCTCTTCAGAACATGTCAAGGAGAATTTTTGTGGGAAAGGCTTTTACTGTTCTATATATAGAATCATAAAACGAAAATTATCCTTTCAGAAACAAATTTATGGATATTTGTAGATGCATCATGTCCCGTACCATTAGATCCTAATGCACCCTTGAAATAGGATCAGATGGTTTTAAAATCCCTTATCACCATCATGTTGCATCTAAAGGATCTTCAGGTGCTTGTAAGTGATACATGTAAAAATCTCTAATATAGCATAGAAAAAGGTGAAAGGGATAGAATACAACCTCCAATTGCATTTTCAAAAGAAAGTTTTGCACGTTATTTATGTCAGAGGGAAAGTATAAATTCCTATATAAACTAATTAGATCCCTAATGATTAAGTTTGCAGATGTTGGGGATGCCATATCAGGTAAAGTCTTAAAGATGGCTCTAGGAAAATTCACCGTCAGCAATTCACCGATGGAAAATTCACCGTCAACAATTCACCGTGGGAAACTTCACCGTCACCAGCAATTCACCCCCATGAAAAATTAACTGCCAAAAATTCATGCAATTAATTTTTTGCGCGGTGAATTGTTATGAAGGTGAATTTTCCCGCGGTGAATTGTTGACGGTGAATTTTCTGTCGGTGAATTGCTGGCGGTGAATTTGCCGTATGCCCTTAAAGATAGTATGTGGACCATATTGGCTAATCTGTCAAATTCATTTAACACTTCAAGGATTGCTCTGGCTAACTGAGTTGATAGTATTAATTTACAACTTGATTCAATGACTTCCACATTTATAAAGGAGGAGACGAGGAAGGATAAAGTGATTGATGTAGAAGCTATACGAAGCTTTGATTCTAGGAAAGCAAAAGGGCTAACAAGCCAGCATCAGGTAGTCTCAAAACAAGGAGAAATAAAGTAGTTTGGCATCTACATCCAACAAGGGAAAAAATTTCTACTACCATTATAGGCCCTGCCATTGTAATAAGTTCTGCCAATGAGAATTCAAAGTGAGGAATTAAAGAAAAAGAAGAAGGTATGTGCACAGGCAGACACAATTTAGGTGAAGAAGATATAATGTTAAATGTAGATTTGGACATTAATGCCACACATGTTCCACCATTCAGGGTGTGTCTTAGAATCTATAACAAATCAACACTATGGAATATATATATTCCATAGTATATATATCATCTCCCCCAAATTGAAAAAGCTCCTCCCATATACCTGGGAAGAGATTGGGGATCTGTAAAGGGTGATGGAGTGGGTGTGTCGAGAATTGATGTTTCCATCTACGTATTCTCATCCGTTTGGCTGCCCTCACATATATATATATATATATATGCAGTTTGAGGTAGCTATACTGGGTACCATTGTGGTTAATCTACAGATTGGTAAAAAACGAATAACATTTTGCATAGCACAATTTTTATTCAGGGCTGAAAATTGAATTATTACAGTATAATTTACTCATTAAAGGTGTGAGAAATGCTATAATGCATGTTACCAAAAAAGCATTGGTCAACGCATCCGAGGAAAAGTACAAATCTCTGACATTTTGGAAATGAGAAGATAGGATGTAACCCCTTTTCTCCTGCTCCTCTTCTTTGACCAAATATGGGGCAAAGTATGAATCTGGGATATCCAAAATAAAGAATATAACATTATTGGAATGTGCAAGAGCAAACTCGCTTTAAGTAAGATATCTAATCTTTTTAGGGGCAGAAACTAAAGCATCAGCAGTCTATATTTTTGATAGGATGCCTACACAAGCAGTAACAGGAAAAACAACAAAAGAGACACGGTCAGTTATGCAAACCCTCCATTGAATATTTTTAGGGTGTATTGTATTGGTATTTTTCTGACATGCATATTACAGCAGGGACAAGGAAAAATTAGATGCAAAAACTAAAAGTATTAAGATAATCTTTATTTGTACTTTCAAGTACAAAACGTATACAGTAATTTGAGAGAGTCTCAGAAAAAGTGGTTGTGAGTAGGGAGTAAAGACAGATACAGATAAGGTGTTTCATAAACCTAAAGAACCATAAAGCTCTTCTGGTATTGGAGTCAAGTTCAGAGGCCACAAATGGATTCACATTAATCCCAATTACCATTGCAGCAACATGCATAGGCTTGAAATCTCTAGCAGAGTCCAGAAAAGCAGCAGACAATATGGCTACCTCACCTAGATCAAACAATTACTAACTTACCCAGCTACATCAAGAAAGGAAAGAGTAGGTTTGGCGAAGATATCTACGAAGGGCTAGCAATGGATCAGGTAATAAAGAGGATCCCAAGTTGTGGGGTTTTGACAATAAAAGCAACAGAAAGGGCATTAAATGTTGCAGTTAAGACAGAAATGACATCTTCTGCACTTCCAAACACAAATAAACAATTGGAATCAAGACAAAGGCTCAACAACAAATTTGTTGAAGTGCTTCAAGAGGAACTTGGATGTAATGAATTACCACAGACCAAAGACAGCAAAGAAACTTGGATATAATAAATTACCACAGACCAAAGACAGCAGAGAAAATTTCACCTAAACGTTATGAGGATTTGAAAGAGATTTGTGCTCCTGATCTCAATGCATTCAAGAAGATGACAATTGGCCTAAAAAGACGTTGAAGGTTCTCACAGATTCAGAATCTTCTAATAAAAGTTTAAGCTAGGGTGGTAACAGTTCCAAGAGAAATCAAACAAACTTTTGTGATGAAGAACATTTCAGGTTTGGAAAAGCCTCCTGCTTTAGTTAAAAGAAAAGGGGAAAGTTTTCTCAAATCCAGATTCTTCTATTAAAAATTTATGCCAGGGTGGTGACAGTTCCAAGAGAAATCGGGAAAAAAATTGCAATGAAGAGGAATATTTCAGGATTGGAAAAGACTTCTGCTACAGTTAAAAGAAATAGTGAAGGTGAGAATTTGGTTGCCTAGACAATCTAGGTTGGTGACCACAGGATAAACAGTTTCATAAGAGCATTGTGGGTTCATATGATCCCAAACAAAAGAGACAGAAAACATTGTACAATGGAGATGTTGAGATACATAACATTAAAATATTTGATGGCAAAATCATGATGACTCTAATGGGAGCTGGAGACAAGCTAGCAAAGAAAACAATAAATTAATAGGCTCCATGGTGATGGAAGACAAAATGGAAATATACCAAAAGGTGATTGCAATCTGCAAAAAGTAAGAAGAATTTGACCTTGATCTGATCTCAAACCCAACCATAATAACAGAGCAGTGACAAAAAATCCTAGTATTGGTTTATCTCTAATTAAGTGTAATTTTGTTGTTGATACACACTGTGGGAGGGTCAGGTGAGAAGTATACATTTACATGTGGATTTGACAACATGGTAGCAGTTTGGGCAGTTTTGTAAGATATTTTACAATATACATCTAAAGCATACCAATAATAAAAAGAACCATGAGAATCAAGTCTTTCACTTATTCTTTAGAATATTATGCATTGTGAATTTTGGCCTTCACTTTGTATATGTTAATTAGCCTACATATGAAGAACCTATCTAGACGGTAAGTCAACCAACACTAGGCATCCCATCTAGACTGGCTATACAAGCTCCCTGTGATTTAAGGAGGAATATTGCCAGCTAAGGTGAGCGAACACTTTTTCCTACAGCAGACAAGAAGGAAGATGACATGACTTAATATCCATGGTAAATTTACCCGTTTTGAATTATGGTAACTGAGACCACTTCTTGAACTGCAAACTAATGCCAAATGAAAGTAACCCACCGCCTCTTAGACATAGTGGCAACAAGATTAAGGGTCAAGAGGCATCTTTGTATCTTTTAACATATGCAGATGTACAGTAGTGTTCAATAAATTCTTGGAATATCAGAGATCACCTCATTCATGGGTAATGGCTAATGAAGTTGCCTGCAAATGAATTGCTAATAATTGAAAGCATAGGAACAGAAGCATATGGAAGGAGATAGTTTACCCAAATGTGCCCATTACTCTTGTGGTAACATGGCTCTTTCCTGACCCAAGAAGCTTTGCCAATCCAAAATCAGACACCTTGGCATTGAACTCATGATCTATTAAAATGTTGCTTGATTTAATGTCCCTGTGAACAACCTTTGGCTCCAGTGCCTCATGCAAATATGCCAACCTGTAGATTTTGTAGTCAGATGCACTCTGAACACTGAATTTATGAGAAAGTTAAATGCAAATTACAAAGACCACAAAGCAACAGCATCAGATTAAACCAAATCTAAAAGACTCTGCAATACTACAGTTTACAATAAAATAACAATGTTGTAGGGAGTGGAGAACATCTATATAACAAAAATTGTCAAGATACAGACGCTTTTGCAGTTCCAAAGATAATCTTCATGCGTGCCTCCCAAGTCAGAATGCCTTCTTGCCTCATAGTTCCATGAAGCCATTGCTCTAAATTGCCATTGTCAACATACTCATATACCAAGATCCTATAGGCATTGATGTTTACAAAATTTAGTGAAAATCATGCAAAATAGAAGATTCAGAAAGGGTGCATAGACATGTTATAAATTTGTTGCTTACCATATTTTAATTCCCATAAAGATAAAGAAATTATGCCATAGAAAATTTTAGGTTTTTAGTCCATACCTGTGAGTTCCTTCTACACAATATCCAAGCAGTCTGACAAGATTTTTATGTCGCACACGACCAATGGCCTCTACTTCCACCCTGAATTCTTTCTCGGCTTGGCCTCTGTATTACATCAGAGCAATTCTAGTGACTTGGCAAGAAGCCTCAAAAAATAGAGTAATGACTGGTGCTTCATAACAAGAAGGGTTCATAAAAAGGAAGAATGCAATCACTAAGTACATTATTCAAAGATGATTGAACTTACAAATTGTTAAAAAGGTTCTTAACTGCAACTGTGGTTCCATTTGCAAGTTGACCCTTGTAAACAATTCCATACCCACCTTCACCCAATATATTTTCCTTTGCAAAATAATCTGTAGCAATCTCAAGGTCCCTCAGAGTGAACCAATTACCCCATCCAAGATGTGAAACTTCAGGCATGCCACTCATTAGTGAGGATGTACTCATTGCATAAGATGAAGAGTCTCTATAAATAGAATGTGTCCCTGAGCTCCCCTCATCTCCTGATTGTGGGTTTCTACCCTTTTGCTCAACCATAGAACCCATTGGACTAATTTTCTCTGTGTTAGGACTCTTTAACCTTGCACGCATCAAAGCCTTATCCGAATCTCTGTCACGAGACTTTCCCTGAATACTAAGGAGGAGACCATCTGCAATGGGAAAATTGTTAGCCCATTTCCTATCAACCTTGACTTCCTTGATCTCCTTTGAAACTGATGGGATCTGGGTCACAGGTATCTTTTCTAGCATTCTCCTTGATTTTCTCCGCGAAGTGAGCCATATAGACAACATAAAGAGAATTAAGACAATGAATGCTCCAACTGCTATGCCAATTAAGACCCATAATTTCAGCCCAAATATGAATGTCTTCTTAGATAACTCAGCATTCAAGAACCCTTCAGATGCCATTTTCAAAGTCCACTGCAAGTAAATAAATAAATTAATAGAACAGTTATTTTTCAGTGTAGGTACAAACTCTTCCAAAACACATCTACCGAAAACCAAACAAAGAAAAGAAACCGACTGCTATACAACAAAAGATTTAGCAAAAATTTGCAAAGGTTAATGTGCCAAAATCCCCACTACCCTAGCTTGCATCTGCTGTGCACCAAACTATGCAAGTAGCATCTATATAATAAGAACTTCACAATATTTAAATGCCAATCCCATAAACCTTTCAACTATCCCACAGAAAAATTGAAACTATATTGTTGTTACAAAACTGCATTGTTGTTTTGGGTAGTAAATCATTTCGCTAAAAATGTCCTTGTATACATCTGTTATTTTGTTTCAGGAAACGCTATATAGGATAAATTTAAATTTAAATTCCTGGAAAGCTGCAATGAAAAACATCTTTTTGGGAATTCAATGTTACACTCAGCCTCAGGTGCATATATTCCCATTTATTTTGGAAAGGATGATCAGCCCTGAAAATGGATTGGCTACAGCGATCAGACGGACATCATAAAGGGTTTAGCGTATGTGCTTTAAACAGGCGTATGACCTAGTATGTACCCAATTTAGGAATATGATATATAAACAGAGTGAGCAATATAATAAAGTTTTTAAAATATATTGGCACTGTAATTCAAGTAGGAGATGGCATTGCTGGTATTCATGCAGTTGATAAAGAAATGACGGGAATTGGTAAAATTTAGAGATGGTACTGTCGGCGTTACCTTAAATCTACAATTAAATACCGCCGCTACTGTATTAATCGGTTTGGGTTTGATAATACAAGGGGCGGTACTAGATCACATTGTAAATTTCACCTATGCAAGTAGGGCTCGTGAAGAACAATTCCAATACGTATTTAAAGGCAAAATACTAGATATTAATCCCAATATGGAAGAGAAGGGAGCATAAGGCAAAACCTTTTTGTGTGAAGCACTACAATTACAAATAACTTGCATTTTGAGCATGCGTACTTACCAGTCAGATACATGGACTACGTGGGCAGCCTGGAAGCAATGAATTTCCAAGCCCAGCATATATTAACTACACTTTTTGAGGAAAAACTTTGAAAGCCTGGTAAAACCCAATTGTTGCATTCTTCTCCAGTTGCCAGGAAACCCTGTAGCGAAGAAGCACAAAATCATGAGCTTCTGGAATCGTGGAGAAGAAAAACACCTTGTATTTTAGTGCAATAATGAGAGTACCCTTTCCTCTCTTTTACCTCATTTGAGCGGCCTTAGACTTGAGAAGAAACCTCATGGGAGATGGAATGGAGCTCTCTGTGGGCCACCAAGTTGGACAGGCCTAACAACAACACAATCTACTATCCTGTCATGTAATGTATACTGCAAGCAACAGCAATCCCCAGCTCCCCAGTGGTTACAGAATAGACTGGCCTTCACAAATAAAAGATTGAATAATATTTCATCGAAAGAATTCAAAGCAAGCCAATACAGAAAACGAAGTAAACATTCGTCCCATTTGATAGGAACCCGAAGCCTTAAAAATTGGGAAGAATGAGTAAGATTTAAGGAAAACCCAACAAGAGCGAATTTGACGTTATATTGGCAGAGCGTGAAATGAATCCAATGTGAGTGGCAGGCAAGTTCATAAAACATGGCACATTTGCACTGTTCTCAAAACCAATGTTTGCTACTACTAAAGACCTCTCATTCCATCCACTCCACAAGGTCAAATGTTGCAGAAATCAATAAGTGTCCTTGACATAGGAGATCAAGCTTTCTGTTTTAGAGATAAATTCAAATGTTATATTGTAAGTTGAGTAGAATTGACTGGGAGTGCTTGTCTTCCAAGCGTTCGTTGGATCTCATTGATGGGGTCGTTGTAACCTGTAAAAGAGAAAAAATCTCGTGTGTTAAACAAGTTTCTTTACTCTTTGTCGTTGGAATTAGGTACGTATCTCTTATAAGTAGCATTACTCGGTTAGTATATATGGACTCATTATTTCCTATTTCATGGGGGATTAGGATACAGCCAACAAATCTGATATGCGTTGTATTAAATTTATAATATATAATTAAAAAATTAATATATTTATGTAGTTTTGGTCTGTTGGTAAAATTGGATGATATAGATTTATTGAGTATGTATCTCATAAAGTCCAAATATCATTTTAAATAAATTTCATGGAATAGATACCTTTTAATCTTTAACACTAAATTTAAATAAATTAATAATCTATATATTTAAAATCCTAAAAAAAAATTAAAATGTTTCTTCCAAAACAAAACCATTTATCTAGTTATTTACACAATATAACTAACAATATACTTAACTTAAAAATGCTGCCAAAAACTTCTTGAATTGACCTTTGAACATTAAAAATATTGAAAATGGGAACGTTTTAATTATTTTAAAAAAATTCAACCACTTGACCTTTCACTATTAAGAATATCGAATATTAAAATATTTTCAATATATTGATATATTTTTCTCTCTCACATACATATTGTTTTTGTAATTTATTGATATTGGAAACATAAGTAAAAGTACATTCTTTTTCTTGTGAGAGTCAGGATTACAAGATATTTATTTGTCAAAGTTATTTAGTGCATGATCCAAACCTTATTGATGTAGCATCATGGGGTACTCAATAAGACTTAATCTTTATTAAACATATTCAAAATCATTCAACTTCACAAAAAACATTCATATAATTAAAAAACACATTCTCTATTATTTTTATAAAAAATTATTAGAAGAAGCTCAAATAAATTAACAATTACAGAACCTATTTGCACCAACAATAGCAAAAGAAAAAAATTTACAATGATACACCAACAATATCAAAATAAAAACATTGACAATGTTGCACCCAAGCAGCATGCACTACAAACTTGTTTGCAAAAGCATAATAAAGCAACAATCTTGTTGATACAAACTCACAATAGCACAAGAACGTTGCATGACAAGACCTTGCAGCAAAGAATAGTTGTCAATTGAACACCTTGCACAAATTAAGTAGTAGTTGAATAGGCCTAGAAAGTAAGGTTTGAATCCTACTTCTAGTATGTTGGAATCCTAGAGGCAAAACCTTATCCTTGAGCTAGGAGAGAAGACCTTCAACCCGCCACTTGATAGCATCATTGTTAGTGTCTTGATCAATTAAATAGACTATCAACTTCATTTGATTTAGTAGACTAGAGAAAATGATATGAATTTCTATCTCACAGGAAGAAAAATATTTTGACATAGCAACCAAACATCTAAATTTTCAAGTGCATTTAATGATAGTAAGGTGGCATAAGTTGTAAATCATATTGTGAGAAATTGATAAACCAAGAAGAGTGGCTTTCCACGTCTAAGGGAAATGAAAAAGGGCAGGTGTGAAGGTGAAAAGAGTTGCCAACAATTGTTAAACATGAGGGAAAAACCAAAATTAGTGTTTGAAGGACTCAATCCTACCACAAAAGGGGCAAGTAGGTGGCAGGTAGAGGAATTTAAGGTATGATCCAATTAGGAGTTTTGCATGATGGAGCTTCTAGGCGATGAGTTGGGATTGAGCATCAACTTTAGACTTATATAAATTTGCAAGTTATGTTTATTCTGATTGGTTCATCAAAGGTTACAGCTTTAAACAAAGTTAAGTCGGCTAGAAATAGGAAATTTTTGCACTAGTTGTTTAAACAAAATTTTGAGAGGAAAGGTCTTAAGGCTACAACCATTAGGCCACCTCCAATCCTTGAGAAAGAAAGAATGCCAACTAGAAGAAATAAGGATAGTTAGGTTAGGGGGAATGACTTTATGGATTTCCAACACAATAGCCTCGTCTTTGTAGCTTAAATTGAAGCACATTTTGAGTCGTTCCCAAGACTTCCACATGAAACTTGAGGGGTCCTAGAGATGTTTCAATGTTTCAATGTCTTTTTTGAAGAGTTGTTTAGTTCTTTGAATCTTGGAATCATAGCTAACAGGTTATTACTTTTTTGGATCAAACGATTCCACCAAATTGAAAATGTTGCAAAACTCAATTTGTGACTAAATGATTGGTCAAACCAAGATAGCTTGTAGGAAACTAGTTGTCAAGCTTTCCATATGCAATTGAGAGAGGTTGATCCATGAATCTTAAAGTACGAAACTAAAAGAATCTTGTCACTTCATTGCATAATGATCCATGTTTTACTAGCAGTTGTTGTTTGAATATGATGTTGAACCAAGAGTTTCCAAGGCGAGTTTCCTTCCAAAATCTGCTAATCCATTTAACTAAAAGATAGACCCCTTACACATGAGTATCAATGATACCAAATCCATCCCTCTCCTTTGGAAGAATACAATGTGACTAAGAAGTAGCCAACATACCTTTCTAATTTCCCCATTTGGACCAAATAAAGCTTCGTATAAGTTGTGTTAGCTAGTTGTAGCATGTTTTAGAGGACAACCAACAAGAAGAGATATAAACATGGCTAGCCAAGAGGATTTTATTAGCCTCCTATATACGCTTAGCCAAAGATAGAAAACGATTTGTCAAAGATAATAGCTTTTGATTTTGAAACTCCAATTTCAAATGGAATGTCAATATATCTAGTTATGATTCCATGTTTAATCTCCTTCCATTTTTTCAAAATCCAAGATGGATGAGGATTGAAATCTACATTGTGCATAACTAATTGAAAGCCTGAAACCTCAAAAAAAAAGTCAAGAATGTCTAACAAGTTGTTGACATCATCAACAATTGTGATATTGCTATCAAGATTCAACCATATAGTTTTATAAGTCAAACTCGTTGACCCATATTTCATACTTCATACTTATCAAACATCAACAATATTTTGAATGAAATTATCTATTGTTATGATTTTAAATTTACCTTTATTTTTAATAAAACCTTTACCCCTTTTACCGTATAAATGCGATTCTACTACCAGAAATTGCGAGTAGGACGTTACGTATAAGAGAATATTGATAGATTGTGACGTAGAGTTGATGAGTGAAGAAAAAGTTAAAAAGAAAAACTCTCGAGGGACCTTCACCGTCACGTAAAAGTCAAAAAAAGGAAAAAATATCTAAGCTTTAAAATGGATTGCTATTCCTAGTGTCTTCATATTCAATTCAAGTGTGTCCATGCCCTCACTTTTGTAAATATACGTACATTTTACTTTACACTTTGATATTTCTTCTTTTCATACAGAAGATGGGGTTTGGTTGAAGGTATCTTATCTTTTCATTCATGGTTTGAGATTGATTTTATTTTTATATAAACTATGATTATAGTTATAAGTGAATAGTGAAGATATGAGGATCACCAAAAGCATAGTGTACAATAAAAGAAAATTCCTTTTTAAGTTGTAAATGAATATGTTAATTGTTATTTAGTTTTAGTTTCATGTTAATAAAATATTTTGATATAATTATATTGATAGTTGTTGTGTTATGATATTGTTATAAGGATTCAATCGTATAGTTTTATGAGTCAAATTCATTGACCCATGTTTCATGAGTAGTGGTTCTCAAGAACTCATCTCTTATGATAGTGAATGGTCCACTCAACACTCGTTGCATCTAGATGATGCTCACAGAGGTGAAGCACTGGGCCTTCCCAGGTGGTCACCCATCCCAATACTACTCTAGCTCAATTGCGCTTAACCACGGAGTTTTCTCCTAAGGTTAAGCCCATGGTGTTTTTATTTTATATTTTTTATCATCTTTGTGTATTTATATTTTTATATATTTTATCTTAGTTTATTTTCATTTACATATATTTGTATATATTCTTCATTATAATTCATTTATTTAAAAAATTAATATACTTTTATCTATATGTTCATCTCCTATTTTAGCATTTGTACTCGCTTGTTTTTTGTCAATCCTACAATATGCAGAAGTGATCTTGTATCATATGGAATTGACCCTATACTTCAAATTTTTAAATTTATTTTCTCATCAACTCACTTTTTTCACTAACTATTGTGAATTGACTTGGTATAGATTTATGCAATTAATTGCCAGAGTTTGGTATTTAAAGGAATTCAATGGATTTTAATTCACAACTAAGAATCGTCAATAATAATTCACAAATCATATGCATTGAAGATGAGAATCCTTTTAGGTACATTTTATTTAGAGTACTAAAAAGAACTTAATTTGAATCACACCCATCTAGGATACATTCATGCATGATTTATATCTATCAAAATTTCACTAAAGGTTGTAAAGTCAATAAAATAAGGGGTTGACTAAGGAGAATGTCAACCCTCACAATTCAATAATTTCACCTTGTGTGTCTCTAAATACCACATCATCATGCATACTAAAAACATTAATGATCAAGGTGAAATAGGTCACATAGAACTCCAATGTCAATAATGACACTTTCATACATTTCAAATCACTTATACACACCAAATCAATATAGACAATACATACCCCATGGTGAATTTGAAGCTAAGAACGCTTATTTTCTAATATTGAGGAGATCAAATTGTGTATTCAACTAGATTGTTTCTTCATCATTAGTCCTACAACTAAGTACTTCATCCTTTGAATTTAATTTCATAAATACCATTTCAATTTATCATTTCTAATTGCTGAATAATTAATTGATAAAAGGTTGGTTTGCACATATTTGTTTTGCATTTAACCTAGATTAACCTAGAGAAAAAGAATTTTTTCTTCACTTTTTTGTGAACCCATGCATGCTTACAACCCCTAGAAGGTTTGACCTTAAGGTTATACCTTTTGTCCTTCTGGAATGTTTTAAATCTAAAGTAATTATGTTTTAATCATTGACTCTTATATTTCCTATGGTTTAGACTTATTTGTATTTGCATATGTTTATTATACCTTAATTAGACTTTGGATACACATGGTGATCAACATATTTGTATTCACATATGTTTATTATAAGTACCTTAATTAGACCTTGGATACACATGGTGATCAACATATTTTATCCTAATGTCCCATCCTTGGACAATATAGTCACATAGCTTCTTTTAGGTTTTGTTCATTAGTTGATATACATGAATGTATTTTAAATTTTAGTGTGTTTTTATCTTCATAATAAAGCATCCATTTATCTTTTTATACTATCGACACATTATGCTAAGGATAAGTGTTAGTTTAATATTTAAATACTTTGGATATGTTTATCCTAAGTATGATATGCACATGTTATTTAAGTTTACATAGGTAACTTATTTTTAATTAATTAGGTGGGATAGGATGATGAGGTGCACAATCCATGAGATTCTACTTTTTTCTTAATCCTCATATATTTAGAAACTTGGATAAGCAATCCCTTACCTATTGGTTTTAAGCCTTATCCTCATCCTCATCAAATTTAGAAAATATAAGGCTATATATTTGTCTCTTTCCTTCCTAAGGAATAAAAAAGCAAGCCAATGTGAACTCGTATATTTCTCTTAGAAAATCATTCTATTTTGGCATTTTAATTTTAATAATGAATTTTATTTACAATTTAATACATCTATTCATTGCCTTATATTGTGGGTTATACATCTATTTACATATTCTAACAATAAGATATGTTTTCTATTGAGGTTTTATTCTATCACGTCTTACCTCTTCCTTCATGGACTTGGTTAATTCACATACTTTCTTATTAGATTCACGTAAGTCTTTTATTTGTTAACTTAATGATGATCATATGGAATGTGATAATGATGAGTACACAACTAGTGAGGTTTTACTTAGTGATACAAATTATATGATGGATATAGATGATGTAGTTCTACCTCTTTTACCTATTCATTTCATTTTTTCATTTCTTCCTCATGTCATGATAACTTTACATACATAGAGTCATTATTTTTGGATCACATCTCCCAAGTCATACATGATTATGTGATGCATGATGAATAATATTTTATATCTCATATGTGTTGTACTTCTACAATCAATTATGATGGCATACCTCATTATGATACCCCTTTAGCTCCTCATATGAATGATTGTGACATTTTTAGATCTTCTTTATTAAATGACTATGTGCTACAGAGAAGGGAGGAAAAACCTTCAACAATCAAAATTAGATTAGTTTCAAACAATCTTCAATCACAAAAACCTCAATTTAGTGCTCAACTCACCAATTCACCTTCACTTCCTTGTAGCATTCACAACAGAGAAAATTGTCCATATCTTCTCAAAAACAACTCAAACCCACATGAGGGTTGGCATTTTTGACACCCATTTTGGTGTTCTTCAACATATCTTCAAATCACTTAGGGTCACTTTGGACCATCAACTTTGAATCAAGGTTGCTACATTGTCCTCCTTGGCCAATTAGGCCACTTTTACAAAGCAACACCTCTCCAAAATTTCTTCCAGGCCTAAATCTCTATTGACAGAGCCTTACTAGACCACAAAACCTCAAATTCCACAACTTTTAATTAGAGAAACGTCCTCCAAGAAACCTAATCACCAAACCCTCCTTTTAGACTAGTTTGAAGGGGGTTTATTGAAAATCATTACTCTAGGATTCTACCTAGACAACCAAGACCTCAAGCACCTCTAAATATTTCTTCCCATGCTTAATAAACCTTCACAAACCACTGTGATGAGCCTAGTTTTTGGTCTAGTTTTGGGTAGAATCTATAGTCTATTTGTTGGCTGATGTCATGAACTTTGATGATTAAATGTTGGTATTTGCATAATGTTTCCCATAGACCATTGGCATTTGACATTATCCTATCTTTGCAAGTTTTAATGACATTTGGCATATTATGTGGGTTAACTATATTGATTTTGCATGTGATTAATGAATGATTCTTAGAGTGGTTATAGATGTGAAGTTATTATGTGTATTGACCTTGCCATGCAAATTTAATACGCCAAGTTGAGGAATCGCTTCAAGTCAAAGGCAGCTAACGGAAAAAGATTCTTCATGCAACTAAACGTAACCGTCTTGTAGTGGACCTTAATGATTGAGCATACATGGGCATTACTATTGTGCTAGATCTGTGTTTGGACTTGCATGTTTGACTAGATTCCATGCATGCATAACCACCATCGCTCCACTTTCCCTTGTTTTCCCTAAATGGTGTCCTCCCATTTGTGGAGTTTACTACCTTGTTTAGCTATAGTATAAATAATTATTTGATGTTGTTGATGAATGGTAGCTTAGGTCAGATATAAACAATGATTGCTATAAGCACCATCATCGTTTATATAAGATCAAGTGCCCTTCGTGATTAATATTTCCAGAAATAAGTAAAAACTAAATTTTATAATGCATGTATAAAATTGAATTTTTATAAATGATGTTCAAAATTCGCATTTGGAATTCACATATATATTCGCCATGTGTGAGGGTGTAAGTATATACTAAAGTTGTTTAAACCGAATGTTTATCGGCTGTAAGTGAAACCCGTGCGCCCAAAGGGACATGTCCTCTCAAGAGATGCATCTCTTGGAGGTGGGTCTCCTTACATACAAAAGGTGATTCCTCTATTCATATGCAAAATATAGAAATTGATTAATGTTCTGCATTCAGCACATTCAGGAAAACAAATCTGGAAATCGCAAATCTGACTTAGAAATTTTGTAGAAATCTAGAACTTAGAATCTCTTTAGAACCCTTAGTCTCTCTCTTTGTTAGAAGATTTGTTTACATTTACATGGTATTAGAGCGAGGTTGTGTGAATCCAAAACAAATCCAAAATTAGTTTGCTCTAGAAAAATTCATATTTTCTAGAATTTGAATTCACATCACATTCTTCATAATGTCAAGTGTGATCAGATTTGAAGATCGCCTTGCAGGAGCAAACAACTTCACATCATGGAAATTTAGAATCATGATGATCCTTAGAGAGAATAAGCTAGACTCACTTGTGAGAGAAAATATGAAGGAATCAGAGTCTGAATCTGAGAAAAATTAATGGATAGAAAACAATGAAAAGGCCATGAAAATCCTAGTAGATGCAGTTAGGGATCATATAGTGCCCATCCTAGCAAAACATGAAACTGCATACCATATGTTCAAATCTCTTGAGAAAACTTATGAGATAAACAACACCTGCAGGACTCTTGCATTAAAAAGGAAAATCAACAATGCTCAAATAAACAAAGGAGAGTCCATTAATGCATACTTCATGAGGATTATTGAACTGAGAGATCAATTATCCACAATTGGATATCAGATTGATAGCAGAGAGTTAACTCTAATTGCACTAGGAGGCCTACCAAACTCATGGGAGTCATTTTTTCAAGGAATAAGTGCAAGATCTAAACTCCCTAAGTTTGACAGGCTAAGAACTGACTACCTTCAAGAAGAAACAAGACTTTCCTCAAAAGAAAACAAATAGAAAAACATAGATGAAGACATTCATGTACTCAACACATCATCTAATAAAAGGAATAAGAAAAACTCCTACAAGAAAGGATATTTTAAAAGAAAGAGAAATTCCAATGGAAAGGGATCTTCTAAAAAGAAAGACATCTCTCAAGTACAATGCTTTAGATGTGATCAATATGGCCACTATGCAATGAAGTGCCTTGACAGATCAAAGCAAAAAGCATCTTTTGCCAAAGTAGGAAAGACAAATTCAGATCATGAATCTGAGAACTTTGTGTTCTATTCAGCCTTATCTTGTCAAGTATCTAACAATATCAACAACTGGGTAATTGATAGTGGTTCTTTGAGGCACATCATAGGGTTTAGAGAACACTTAGACACTATGACTGAAGAGTCTGATGAAGATGTAACAATTGGGGATGACTCTACACATCAAGTAAAAGGTGTTGGAACTTGTTCCATCACATTGAAATATGGTCTCTCCCTTCAACTCACTGGAGTCTTATTTGTACCTAGTATAAAGAGGAATCTCATATCCATGTCTGCACTTGAATACAATGGTTATAGAGTTACCTTTATGGATGGGAAAGTTCTAGCATGGCCTAAGAACTCAACAATCAAGAAAGCCCAAATCATAGGTGTGAGACAAGGGTACCTTTACAAACTATTCACTGAAGTCAAACAAGCCCTTACCCTTGACACCTTTGATTCAAATGAGATATGGCATAGAATATTAGGACACCTTCATTTATGTGCCTTACCTTCTGTAGAAAAACTTGTGACAGGCTTACCTAAGTTAAAATCATCTCATGAAGTAACTTGCAAAGGTTGTGCCTTAGGAAAGAATACAAAGGGGTCCTTTCCCAATAGTTTGAGCAAAACCCTAAATGTGTTAGAATTGGTTCACTCAGACTTATGTGGACCCATGTTTGTACCCTCTAAAGCAGGATTTCTTTACTATGTCATATTTGTAGATGACTTCTCTAGGAAAACCTGGATCTATTTCCTTAAGTGTAAAGAGTCATTCTATCTTTAAGGTTCAAAGAGTTTAAAGCCCTCACTGAAAACTTCTCCGGAAAGAAAATAAAAACCTTAAGGACAGACAATGGGAAAGAATACACCTCTGAAATTTTTAAAGAATTTTGCATAAGTGTTGGGATTAAGAGGAATTTCACAATTGCCTACAACCCTCAATAGAATGGGGTTGCTGAAAGGAAAAATAGAACCATTGTAGAAGCTGCTAAAGCAATGTTGCTAGACCAAAACATTGAAACCTCTTTCTGGGAAAAAGCCTCTAGGACTACTGTCTATATTCAGAATAGATGTCCTCATTCTCATCTCAATAACAAAACTCCTGAAGAAGCCTTTACCGGTTTAAAACCTGACATTAGTCATTTTAGTATTTTTGGCTATACTGTCTATATTCATGTGCCCAAAGAGAAGAGATTCAAACTAGAACCTTCTGGAAAGAAGGCAATATTTGTGGGTT
Source organism: Sequoia sempervirens (assembly GCA_007258455.2). Classification (NCBI taxonomy): domain Eukaryota; kingdom Viridiplantae; phylum Streptophyta; class Pinopsida; order Cupressales; family Cupressaceae; genus Sequoia; species Sequoia sempervirens. Next base: position 984,843,407 of record VDFB02271358.1, read on the forward strand.
ATAGTGAAACCTCCAAGGCCTATGGGATATTCATACCTGGGTAGAAACAAATTAAATTGAGTAGAGATGTCATATTTGAAGAAGACATTACATTCAAGAGGGCAAGATGTTCTAGTGAGACAAAAACCTATTCCCCTAGAGTACCTGAAATAGAACTTGCTCCTGAGATTCAGAGGGAGCATCCTGAGGAAGTGCCAAATGAACTTTTGTCTACTTCAGATGAGAATACAAATGACAATGGTAGAAAGAGGCCACTTTGGGCTAGAAAGATGATCAAAGAAGCTAAGAATCATGCAACACCCAAAGGAACGTTTAGGGAAAGTAAAATACCCAAACGGTTCTCTAGCTATGTTTCTCTAATGAACAACATCATAAATTTAGAACCTATCAGTGTTACAAAATCCTTCAGACATCAAGCATGGAAAGATGCAATGACGGAGGAATATCAGTCCATTCTAAAAAATGATGTATAGGATATAGTGCCTAGACCAAAAGAGAAATATGTTGTCTCTTCCAAATGGCTCTTCAAAATCAAGCATGTTGCTGATGGCAGTATAGAAAAACATAAAGCACGTTTTGTGGCAAGAGGTTTTTCTCAAAAGGAAGGCATTGATTACGAAGAAACATTTGCACCTGTTGCCTGTTACACATCAGTGAGAGAAGTATTAGCCATTGCAGCAGCTAAAGGTTGGAAGATCCATCAAATGAATGTGAAAATTGCCTTCCTGAATGGAACCATTGAAGAAGAAGTCTATTTGGAATAGCCTGAAGGTTTTGTGATACATAAACCTGACTCACATGTATGCAGACTAAAGAAAGCTCTCTATGGACTTAAACAGGCTCCCAAGGTTTGGTATGAAAGAATTGATAGCTATCTCTTGGGATTAGGATTTTCCAAGAATGATGCTGACTCAAATCTCTACTTCAAGGTAATCAAAGGTGATATGCTAATAATTATTTTATATGTTGATGATCTGCTAATAACAGGAGAAGATCACCTCATTGCTCAAGGGAAGCAGGATCTAATTTCTGAATTTGACATGAAAGACTTGGGCATTCTTCACTACTTCCTAGGTTTAGAAGTATGGCAAAAATCAGAGAGCATTATACTAAACCAAGGGAAGTATACTATTGATATTTTGAAGATATTTGGAATGTTGGACTATAGACCGATGTCTACACCTATGGAAACCAACCTTCTCAAATTGAAAGAAGTAGCAACAGAATCCAAGAGTGCAGATCCAACCCTTTACAGACAGATGATTGGATCCTTGATGTATCTGGTTAACACCAGACCTGATATTTGCTATGCAGTGAATGTTCTTAGCCAGTTCATGTGCGAGCCAAAGGAAATTCACTTAATGGCTATAAAAAATATTTTGAGATATCTTCAAGGCACTATTGGATATGGTCTTCTTTACAAGAATGATCAACTAGATCTACATGGGTACTCTTATTCATATTGGGCTGGAAATGTAACTGATTGGAAAAGCACATCAGGATGTTGCTTTAGTTTAGGATCAACGATGATCTCCTAGATTTGTAGAAAACAATCTTCAGTTGCACATAGCTCAACCAAAGTTGAATACATTGCAGCCTCAATGGGAGCAAGAGAAGCAGTTTGGCTTCATAAATTTCTTATGGGACTCTTTGGTGAGCCCTTGAATCCTTTAATTATTCATTGTGACAATCAGAGTTGCATCAAACTCTCTGTAAATCTTGTCTTTCATGATAGATCTAAGCACATTGAGATCCCCTATCATTATGTAAGAGATATGGTGGAAATAAAAGTGATTCAGTTGGAGTATATTAGTACAAATGATCAAACTATAGACATTCTCACCAAGCCTCTCTCCCGAATCAAGGTAGAGCACTTCAGGAAGAAACTTGGTATGGTTGAAATGTAATTTGTTATTTATGTTTGAAATACAAATTGTTTATAAAATTGTACTAATATATAAAGATGTTTAATGTGTAAACTCTTTTGTCATGTGTGTGACTCCATCACTTTATGGGCCTACTCCTCCTGTGTACATTATTGAAAGGTGACGATCTTTCTAATAATGAACACTTGTATTTGACATTGTAAAGTGACGACTCTACAATGACAAACTATCATGATAGATATCATGTGACTTGGTATCTGTGGACATGTCATGATAGTATCTCTTGGACACCTTGATGGATATCATGGGACTTGATATCATCTGAAGATCATTGTGATCCTTAAGAGATAATCATGGTGGATATTTATATCCGTAGATATGCCATGAATTATGGTAGACATCATGTGACTTGATGTTAGTGCACATACCATAATGAAGATGTGTTATGAAGAATGTCATGTGACTTGACAACTTTGAGAAAACATATCATATCTTTGATATCATGTGTAAAGGTGATATCTCCACTTATTTGATTTGAAATATCTTCCCTAGCTAAGAGGGAGTGTTGATGAATGGTAGCTTAGGTCAGATATAAACGATGATTGCTATAAGCATCATCATTGTTTATATAAGATCAAGTGCCCTTCGTGATTAATATTTCCAGAAATAAGTAAAAATTAAATTTTATAATGCATGTATAAAATTGAATTTTTATACATGATGTTCAAAATTTGCATTTGGAATTCACATATATATTCGCCATGTGTGAGGGTGTATGTATATACTAAAGTTGTTTAAACCGAATGTTTATCGGCTGTAAGTGAAACCCACGCGCCCAAAGGGACACGTCCCTTGAGCGGACGTGTCTCCACATGTGGAGACATGTCCTCTCAAGAGACACATCCCTTGGAGGCGGGTCTCCTTACATACAAAAGGTGATTCCTCTATTGATATGCAAAATATAGAAATCGATTAATGTTCTACATTCAACACATTCAGGAAAAGAAATCTGGAAATCGCAAATCTGACTTAGAAATTTTGTAGAAATATGGAACTTAGAATCTCTTTAGAACCCTTAGTCTCTCTCTTTGTTGGAAGATTTGTTTACATTTATAGATGCTCCTTCTTGAAGAGTTGCATGATTTGATATTGTACTCTCATTCTCCAGTTTCAGTGATACAAATACATTACTCTCTTGTATGCATGATTTATAGTGAATAAAATAAAGTTCTGAGTTCAAGTACTTGAGTTTTTATTAGTTTAGAGGATACTTATCCAATGGGGGCCACTTGGTGAGTAATCTATCTCATTAGTTTAGCATTAGTTTAGTATTACTTGTTGTTTAGTACTTAGAAATTTGGCATTGACTATTCTTGCAGCCGCTACAATTCCATTATGTGATTGTTCCTATAGCCACAGCAGACAGAGTAGTGTCTTCTTTGTTGCTTAGATTTTTATTCTTGTTATGCATTTTAGCTTAGCATAGTCGCTGATTGATATTCAACATTTGTCTCTTTCCCTTTCAAGCAATTTACTTTTAGTATTGTGTTTATAGCTATAGAATGCAATGGATACTTTGAGTTCCTAATGCACATATTGTGCTGACCCATTTCAAGTTCACATCCCTAGGTTGACAAGTTAAATGCACCTTCATGATGATTGAGATAGCTATTCAGGTTAGATTTCCAATCTCTGAGTCATGGCTATAAAGGCTTAGTTATTAAAATCATTGTAGGGGGCCAACATTTTTGGTGCCATTGCCAGGGATGGTGTCAAGCTAGGGAGTCTTTTAGAGTCATTGGTAGTTTTCCTTGTTGTAGTGTTTTTGGAAGTTGTTCTTAGTATGTCCTCATTTAGGAAGTAATGAACCCCCTATTCTTTATCAATTTTTTGTGTGAGCTGACTGATAGTGAGTGATATTGCATGCATAGAGGAAGGAGAAGGGATGCTTATGGGAGATTCCTTCCTAACAATCCTAATCTACTCCAGCTAGTTGAATATTAGAACCTACCAGAAGAAGAAGAAGATCCATGACCCTTTGCTGATGCACATCCTGATTTGACTAATTTTGAAGTCTCCTCTAAAGATCAAAGTTAGCTTGAGAACCCTTTTGCTTTGGAACAACATCAAGCAGGCATGGGTGATGCAAATATGAATAGACCTAACCAACCAACTTTTCCTTTCCCCATTGCCCATCAGAATGAAGTTGACCCACAATATAAGCCATCCCATCAACACTCCCAAAGTTTTATGGACTTGTCACAAAAGATCCTGATACCTTCTTATTTGAATTTGACATACTCTGCAAGAGTTATGATTATACTATTGATGCCCATAGGCTTAAGCTATTTCCTACCACTCTGAAGGAGGCTACATTAAGATGGTTCATGAGCCTAAGAGAAGATATTGTGGAAACTTGGGAAGACATGGAGACAAAATTCCTTGAGAAATACAAGGAATATTGCAGGGGCAGTGACATGAGAGGAGGTGACATTTTCAGGAATAAGTAAAAAGAATATGAGAGCCCGAAAGATTACATTGCAAGGTTCTTATTTTTCCTACAAAAGTCCCCACACCATGCACTTAATGAGGACTCACAAAATTTTCTTTTCCTGAGAGGAATCAATGACAACTGCACTAATGCCTTGGACCTCATGGCAAGAGGAGATATCTCTCAAGCTCCTTGGGAAGATATCAAGAAAATATGCCATAATTACTCTAGGGAAGCTTCAAAGAAAGGGAGAGCTTATCAATCTTCCATGGGTAAGTCAACTACAGGTGGAGTTTCAAGATGGAGATCACTCATTTGTTGGCAAACTTTAAACATAACATTATCAACAATCTAGCTACTCAGCTAGATACACTTCAGGCCAAGAAGAAGCAAGAGGAGGCAGAGGCAATGTTGATAGAGTATTTCCCTCACTGTAGACAAAAGAAGGACTATAGATGTAAGATGGTAGCTAATCTTGAAAGCAAGCAGGTTTCACTTGAGTTCAAGCTAATTCAGATTGAAGAAGACCAAGTCTACTATGTTGGACAAAGGAAGCCTTAAGCTCCAAGACAAGGTATGCCACCAGATCCACTATCCTATGTTGGACCATATTTTAACTCCTATTCATCTGGTAACCAATGGCAGCTCCCATATCCACCCACTCAAACAACTAGTTACATGCAGCCACCTTCTCAGCCCCAATGACCTACTATAATACCTCCACCCACTAATCCAAGCTCAAATGCACCTAAACCTACTCAGCTACAAGCTCATCCCACACCCAATCCAAATAACAAACCACAACAATAGCCTGCATATTCTACTAATTCAAATTAATTCCCTACATATGTTGTGAGTGTAAGTGATATCTACCTACATTCAGGGGCCACTTTACCAACCCCTTCTAAGCTCATCATTATTGAGCTTCCTATGGAAGAGGAGGAGGAGCCTTTGAATGATTCTATTTAGCTAAATGCACCTAAAAATTCTGAACCAGTCCAAGCCAAGCAGACTGAGCAAGAACCACCATTTCCTCAAAGATTGGAAGTTGCCAAGAAGAAATAAGAAAATGAGGATACCACCTTTGATATCTTAGATCAATTGAAACATATATGTGTTCAGATACCCCTATTTTAGGCCATAAAGGATGTTCCAATCTATGGCAAAGCAATCAAAGAATCCCATCTCAAGAAGCCAGGTAGGAAAAAGAAAGACCCAATTATAGTTCATGTGGTGGGCCAACTAGCTGACACCATGCTGGGAAAAGTGACTATTCCCAAATATAATGACCTAGACAGTCTTGTGGTAGCAGTTGTCATAAACGAGATCCAAGTGAAAAATGCTCTGATTGATTTAGGGGCAATAATCAATGTAATGACCAAAGACATCTTGCAGCAACTAAACATTGCAAGTAAGAGATCTACTCCTACTGTCTTGTAGCTTGTTGATAGCTCTATTGTTATGCCTAATGGTGTAGTAGAGGATCTTGTGGTAGTTCTAGACTGTTGGGAATACCCAACAAACTTTATGATTCTTTCTCCTAAGGCTACACTAGGCGGGCATCCCATCATTCTTTGAAGGCCTTGGTTAGCAAGTGCAGATGCATACATTGGATGTTAGGTGATATGATCATTTCAGATGGGAGGAGCACTAAAAAGTTTGTTCTTTATCCACCTGCTCAACCATCTCATGATGAAGATAATCTCGTATGGCCACAAGTTGGTGAAGAGGCTGAGGAAGTTAATTATATGGCACAACTTATGATGCTAGGCATAAGCTCTTTCATGCAGCTCCAAGATGAGGATGAAGTGTTGGCTAACATCATTCAGAACCATTATGAAGTGGAGGAAGCATCATCTTGTACTTTAGTCAGGACACTTCTTCTTGCTCTTCCTGCAACCACTATTCCTGCAGACGATCTTCCTGTAGCCACTCTTCTTACAACCACTATTCCTACAAACAGACTTCCTGCAGCAACAAGTATGTTCCATACATTGTTGTTGTATGAACTAAAGGTACCATGTATTAATGAAGCAACCATGATAGAGTTAATTACACAAGTCCAGGTGTTAGAGGGAAGATATTTGAATGTTAATAGTAAATTGAATGAAGAACAACAATTGTTATTAGTGAACCTATTAAGGGCCCATCAACATGCATTTGCATGGGATTATCATGATATGAAGGGACTAGACCCTAAAATTTGTACACATAGAATTTATATCAGAGATGATTGCACTCCAACAAGACAACCACAAAGAAGAATTAACCTTTTACTAAGAGAGATTGTGAAAGGAGAATTGCAGAAATTACTAGATGCAAGATTTATCTACCCCATTTTAGATAGTTAGTGGGTGTCTCCATTAGCGATTGTACCCAAGAAAGGAGCGAAATAGCGAGTTTGTGTTGATTACAGGGAACTTAATGCTGCCACCAAGAATGATCACTTTCTTTTACCCTTCATTGATCAAGTTTTGGACACACTTGCAGGGAAGTAATACTTCTCTTTTCTAGATGGATTCAACGGCTACAACTAGATCCAAATTGCACTAGAAGACTAGGAGAAGACCACATTTACCTATCCATGGGGGACCTATTCCTATTCAGTACTCCCATTTGGATTGTGCAATGCACCTGCAACTTTACAAAGGGCAGTCATTAGCATATTCTCAGACATTTTTCATGATTGCATGGAGATCTATATGGATGACTTCACCACTTCCAATGTTGATTTTGATCAAGCATTGGAAAATCTCAAGAGATTCCTATAGAGATGTGAAGATCAAAACTTGTCCTTAAATAGTGAAAAGTGTTTCATGATGATGTAAGAGGGTGTAGTTCTTGGCCACTACATCTCCCATAAGGGAATTCAAGTAGATACTGCAAAAATCAAGGTAATCACAAATCTGCCTACACCTGCAAAACAAAAGGATGTTAGGAGTTTCTTGGTTCATGCAAGATATTATAGGTGTTTCATCAAAAAATTCAGCAAGGTAGCAACATCATTGTATACCTTTCTCACTAAGGATGTTGAATTTTAGTGGACTGAAGCTTGTGGCAATGCATTTTCTGACTTGAAGGTAGTTTTGACTCATGATCCTATACTCAAGGGACCTAATTGGGAGCTTTTGTTCCACATCCACACTAATGCATCAAATTATGCCATAGGAGTGATCTTAGGATAGAAAAAGGGAGCTATTGAAAATGCTATTTACTTTGTCAGCAAAAATTTACAAGGAGCCGAATTCAATTATACAGTGATAAAGAAATAGATGTGGGCAGTAATCTATGAATTGAACAAATTCAAACATTACATAATAGGCTACCAAATCTTTGTGCACACTGATCATGCATCCATTAGATATCTCATGAATAAAACTTTGATCACAGGAAGATTGGCAAGATGGTTATTGTTGATGCAGGAGTTTGATATAACCATTGTGGATAAACTAGGGAAGACCAATGTTGTTGCAGATTTTCTTTCATGACTAACTACATCAGAAGATAATCAGTTAATAGATGACTCTTTTCCTAATGAGAATCTATTCTCCCTCAATGTACAAACACCCTAGTATGCTAACATAGTCAATTACCTAGTCACAGGTAGAGTTCCTTCTCACTTCTCCCCAAAAGAGAAAAATGCACTTATTAAAAAATCTTTTCCTTTCTCTTGGATTGTTGGATGTTTGTTTTATGCTAGACCTAACCATGTCATGAGGAGATGTGTGAGAGAAGATGAGACATATGAAATATTGTATGCATGTCACAATGAACCATGTGGAGGACACTCTGCAACCAAAAGGACAACAATGAAGATTTTTAACACAAGGTATTACTGGTCAACACTCCACAAGGATGCCAGAAGGTATACCAGAAAATGTGATAGATGTCAAGGATGGGAAGACCAACTAGATCTGATGAACTGCTACTTTTCCCTCAGGTAGTAATCACACCCTTTAACAAGTGGGGATTGGATTTTGTGGGATCAATTGACCCTCCTTCAAATGGTAAGTCTTATATATTGGTATGCACTGATTATGTGACAAAACGGGTAGAATTTAAGGCTATGAAGCATGCAAGAGATAACAAGGTTGCAAAATTTCTTTATGAAGATATTTTCACAAGATATGGAGTCCCAAGAGAAATAGTGACTAATCAAGGGCCAAAATTCACATCAACTCTTGTTGCAACACTAGTGAATGAGTACAATATAAGGCACATGAAGTCTACTCCTTATCACCCCTAGGCTAATGGCCAAGTTGAGGTGACCAACAGAGAAATTAAAACCATTCTAACTAAAACAGTAGTTGTCCATAGAAATGATTGGGAAAATAGATTACCAAAAGTTATTTGGGCCTATAGGAAAACCTGGAAAACAACTACAGGCTTCACACCATTTGAGTTGTTGTATGGAAAGATAGCTATGATGCTAATTGAATTTGAACATAAGACTCTGTGAACTATAGTAGATTTGGGGATGAATATTTCTGAGGCATAGAGAGAAATAATTGTGCAACTAAATGCTTTGGATGAGATAAGAAGAGCAACCCTGCAACATACAGAAGTAGTGTAGAATCAGAGGATCAAGTGGCATAACAAATTTATCATAGACTAAAAATTCAAACCAGGAGATTAGGATTGCTCTATGACTCAAGATACTAAGACAATGCAAGAAAATTGCAGACAAGGTGGCTAGGACCATATGAAGTTGTTGAGGTCTTTCCTAATGGAGTTGTCCATCTTACTACCATTGACCCTATCAGATTCAAATTACTTGTCAATGGTCATCACCTCAGATTATACCATAAACCAGCTTCCAAAGAAGAGTTCCTGCAACAATTCATCTAGCATTCAACACCAAAGCTTCCTGCAGCTGAAGGAAGTGGACCTAGTGTCCCTCCTTCTAGCTAATTAAGGTATGTACTTTTAATAATAAAGAATTTCACTTATGTGGAAGTCCATTTCTTCATCCATCTTCTCATCCACCCATCCATTACCACCTTTCTCTCTCTTCCATCACTTCATTCCACCTCACCTCATTTCACTTCATTTATTGCTCAATTTATTCTCCAAAAAAGGCGAGTGTTACTTTATTCATGATCTTTGCAACAAATCTTCCACACATTCAGGTATGTGTGCATTAATTGCTATCTTTAATAATCTTTGAAGTGCGTTCATTTAATCACTATATGTTAGTATAGATATTCACATAAATGCCATTATTACCGGTCAATTGTCAGTCCCATCTCACATGTGCGGACACATGTCCAAATTTAGGTTGGGGGGAGGGGAAAGGAAAAGATGCAAATATTTTGTGAATTTATTGCCCATGTGTCAAATCATATTAGGATGCATCAGAAATTTTAAAATGAGTTGATTTGAAATCCGAGTGAGAGGATGGCTTGCATGTGTGAAGTGACAATAATTGTAGCCACCATTTCTTCCTATCATAATTTCCCTTTATCACTCCTTTTCTTTCCATTATCGCCATGTCATAATCTTGAGTTGCAAGCAAGAAGGAAAAAAGAAAGAAAGGAAATTCAGTCGACACTAGCACTAGAAATTTAGCAGGTTGGTACTAGAATTTAGTAGATACTGTAGGAAAGTGCATTTGATTTTTAGATGGGAATTGCAGGAAAGAAGTTGAAAAGCATTTGTTTGATTGCAAACAATGGGAGGTGGGTTAATTCAAAATGAACCCATGGTGCATGATATTTTACTGCAGGATGCATAGTGCTTGACATAATTTAGAAGTTGTGTATGGTTAGATTACTTCTTGAAGCTGGATGGATTTGATGAAAGTATTACCCTTGAATTTTCCCAGACATTTTCAGAAGGAAAAGCAACAGTAAAAGGGTTGGAAGTTGTGGAAATAGAGGAAAGAATTACAGACGTCATAGGGTTACTAGTTGATGGTGAAAACTATCCTGCTTCTAGAGATGCCAGATTAGCTAGGGCCAAGTTTATAGAGCCAAATAACCCCCCATTGAGCATAGACAAACATGGTGCAAAGAGAATGTCTTTTCCCAAGCCATGGAAGCAAATAGTTGTGTATGTTATCAAATACATCACTTGTGAGGGTCACTAGGAAAACTTGCATTCTATCCACTTCAAGCTTTTGAATCACATGAGGCACAAAAGGAAGATGAATGTGCCCAACATGTTGTACAATCTTCTCTCAATTATGGCGGTCGAGACCCAAAAAGGTAGGGATAATTTTGTTTCCCACCATTGCTTGATTAAATTGTGAGTTGAAAAGTCTCTACATGATGTATCTAGGATGACTTGGGAAGAGTTTATAAATGTTGATCAAATTAGACCTGAGCACTTGCAACCTAGGGCTTTGACTCAATCCCGTGGGTCTAGTAGGAGAGTAAGCATGGATGAAGCCATTCCTAGTGCTTCAACCTCAGGTGCTGGCTCTAGCATGAATCCTCCTGTAGTAGAAGAAACCATAGAAATTAGTTCTTCTAGAACAAAGCACTCAGAAAAAGAAATCTCTTCCTCATATTCTGATGAGGACATACCACTTGAAACCCTGATGAAAACTAGGGCACAATAGAGAGAGGTAGAAATGAGAAAAAGGAAGGTTAAGACACAACCTATCGAAAGAAAAGTACCAAGTTCTAAGAAGAGGAAGGCTGATACTGTTCATCCTATAGCCAAAGGAAAATGTGAGAGACCTCCTAGGAAATCAAGACCAGTTGGGCTTGCGATTGGTATGCCTCCACATGAAAGCCCTAAACCTGGTGAGACCTCACATGAGGACCCTGAAGCTCCAATGGAGTAGGAGAATGTTGGAGAAGAAGAAGACATATTTAGGAGAGCAACAAATATAACACTAACCGATCTTGCTAACATTATAGAAGAATTGGAGGAAAATCAAGACTTCCTGCAACATGAGCAAGAGGTCCCTTAGCATGAGCAAGAGGTCGTATAGCAAGAAGTCCTACAACAACAACCAAAACCAAAGCAAGAGTTCCTACAACCACAACAAGAACAAGAGTCCCTACAACAAAAGGAAGAAGAAATAGCACCCTTACAGCCAGAGATAACTGGACAGTCTAAGTCCATGTAGATAGTTCCTTATGAGGAGCCGCCATCAACAAAAAGATTGGTAGGCATTCATAATCCTCCTGGTTTTACTGTACATGCAACAAGTTTGAATTTATGGAAAGAAATACAAAGAAGGGAGGAAGAATGGAAAAGGAAAAATGAAAATTGAAGGAGGAAATTCAAAAGAAGGATGAAGAGATTGAGGATAAAAATGCATAAATTTCCACCCTGAAGTAGAGGGTGGATGATATGGTAGCTTTGGCACCAAAGATTCTATAATGTAGGACCCCTCCAAGGGTCTATGCTCTGCTTCTGAAAGAGAAGTATCTCTCCTTTAAGATGTCAAGAATTGCCTTAGGTTTGAATCCTTCTATTGATACCCCTATGGAATTTTTCAATGCTTATAGGATTGCCTCCCCTAAAATGAAGAATTTGCTATGTGAATTTTATTTGCATAATTACGCTATCACAAAAGACCATGATTGGAATTTGTTGTTGTAAGTTGGGGATGTTCAATTGAGAGCATTCATGTCTTGGGTGCAAAATGAGATTAGTTGGGGACAACAACATGGTGCTTATAAGAAATTAGAGTTTGATATCCCTTTGCCTGTTAGAGCCGAATCAAGCAACCCAAGGGATATTTATAGAGAATAGTATAGAATGCTACTTATACCAAGTTATGGAAATAGGACTATGCCTTGGATTGACATCTCATTAGTTCAACATTAGTTTAGTATTACTTGTTGTTTAGTACTTAGTTAGAAATATGGCATTGATTGTTCCTACAGCCACTAGAATTCCATTATGTGACTATTCGTGCAGCCAAAGCAGACAAAGTAGTGTCTTGTTCATTGCTCATATTTTTATTCCTATTATGCATGTCATCTTAGCATAGTTTTTGATTGATATTCAACATTTGTCTCTTTCCATTTCAAGCAATTTAATTTTAGTATTGTGTTTCTTAGTTGTAGAATTCAATGGCTACTTTGAGTTCCTAGTGCACATACTGCACTGATCCATTTCAAGTTCATGTCCCTAGGCTGACATGTTAAATGCACCTTCATGATGATTGAAATAGTTATTTAGGTTAGTTATCCAATCTCTAAGTCATGGTTGTAAAGGCTTAGTTATTAAAATCATTGTAGGAGGCTAACACCACTCTTAACCTTTCACCACCAAATTTAACCCAAAATCAATAAAATACCACCTAGGGCATCACTCCAAAAACCACAAGTTGCCTCCCCTACTCTCAAAACCCACATTACACAACATCATAAACCTATTCATGTCATTCCACCAATTATTTACAAGATTCACTGGTGGAATGGCTTATTTCCTCGTTTTTTAGCCAATCAAACCCTTAACTCTGTATTTCTGGCTTTCTATAGAAGAATGCTTATAAAAACTTTCAATCATACTAAAATTCTACCAAATCACCACCAAAATGGATTTAAGACATGTTTCTACTAATTTCAATAGATTTTAGAGCATTAAACCTCTGCACAGAACCATATAGACTTGGAAAGCAACAATTTACCAGTCAAATTCACAGAAAACTAAGAGATTTTGATTGATTTCTTCAAAAAAAATGAAAAAAAGACCCTTACATCGGGTTTCTGAAGCATTTTAAAACTTTTTCAACCAAAAACTAACTCCAAAAAGTAACCTCAACCAACAAAACCAACTTTTAAATTTCAAATGACTGTTGGTCTTCCACATAGTTGCATTTTTGCATTTTGCTTTTGACAATATTGCAACATGTACAAAAATGAACCCCTAAATGACTTATAACACTTGAAATGGTCTATTATGACCTTATTAAGTGACAAAGACTCAAAACACACATAGACCTATCACAAACCAAAATTGACCATATTTATAAGATTCAACACGGTGCCCTTGCACCATACACCTGGCCTAAAAAATAGCTCAAGTCCCTTTGAGGAACATCAAAAACATGTTGTCTCTTATCCTTTAATGCTCTCCAATCTACATCTTCACTTGGTGACTCCTTCCAATGAGTCAAGTATTGGAACCATGCACTACCTCTTTCTTTTGACCGGTTCCTTCTTTGAAAAGGCTCACCTCCACTTGATGGTTGTTGTTTCACTTTCCCTTCACCTAGAAATGAGGTTGAACCTACTTTCAAACCTACAAAAAAACATTCATCAACCTTGTCCTTGATTGTCCTCTCTTTCCCTCTTGTTGCATACTTGAATCCACCCTCTTGTCATTGCCTTTTCTCTTGTTTCATACCATCTTTTTCCTTTATCTTTTTCGCTAGTTTCTCTACCCCAAGAATCCCTGTACCATCAAACTTACCAACCTCTATATGATCAAATTCATAAATCATTGTCTTGACAAAAACTAATTGTCCTTTAACCTCCTTTGCTTTCAATGAACATATCACTGTCCCCATCACAATCTCTTCATGCTTTCCTAGCCCATTTTGAGTCTTCACAAGGAATTCATCCTTGACCTTCTCTTGACCTATTCATGTCAACAACTCTTCACCTTTTCTTTCCAAGACTGAATCATCCTTCACACTTACTGTCTCAGCATCTTCAACCTTTGCAATGGTTGCACACTCTCTATCTTTTTCTTCCTCTATCTTTAAATACTCCTTTCCCATCACGATCACTTTTGTTTCCTTACCCTATTCCTTAACATCCTCAACCAATGGAGTCAATGTGAATTTATTTCCATCTTTCTCAATAGTATAAGTATTATGTCTACCATCATAAAGTGCATGCCTATCAAACTGCCATGGTCTTCCAAGCAATAAATTGAAACAATCCATTGAAAAACCATCACAAAGAACCTTGTCCTTATATCCACCAATTTGAAACTAAACTAAAGATTGTTCACTAACCAAAATTGATTTATCATCATTAAACCAAGATACCCTATAAGGTGTTTCATGAGGAATTTTCTATGAATTCAATTTATCTACCTTTTCGTTAGACACCATATTATTAATGCTCTCTAAATCTATCACTACTTTACATACCTTTCCTTTACATTTGCAAGTGGTCTTGAATAATGTTCTTCTTTGTGTAGATTCCTTCTCCTTTAATGCTTTTAGGGGTTGTCTTCTCACCATCAATGACTCTCCCACTTCTATAGCAGCAAGTTAATTAGGAGAATGCACACTTTCACAATCATCTTCTTGCAACAACTATACTATTTTTTCTCCTCCACTTGAAGTAGATCCTTGCTTCTCAAGACACTTAAATGTTGGATGCCCAAATTGATTACAATGATAACACCTACCTGAAAATGAACTTGAACTTCTACCACCACTAAATTTTCCTCTGAAACCTCATCTTTGATCAACTTGTTCCTTGTTTTTGTTTGCATCCTCTTGTTCTTCATAAGTCTACCTTGTTCCTCTTCCTCTAATGGTGATGCCTCTGCCTCTTCCTTGTTTTTCTTGTCTTCTTTTTAGTCTCTCCTCTACCTTAGTAGCCAATTGAAAACATTCCTCAACCAATCTAGGTGTAGCCAAACTTAATTCATCTTGAATTTGATACCTCAACCCACACATGTACCTTGCAATATTTTCATTCTCATCCTCAATATGACCAGACCTAATGACCAGTTTGTGAAACTCTTTAGTATATGTCATAACATCCTTCTATTTTTGTTTTAAGCTTTGCAACTTCTTAAAAGTCTTAATTGCATGATCACTTGGCAAAAATCGTGCTCTCACCTTTGACACCATTCTATCCTGAGAACTAACTTTTGTCTTTCCTTTTTTCACTCTCTCCTCTTGAATGTAATTCCACCATGTCAATGCAGGACCTTTTAGCTTTATCTTAGAAAACTTCACTTTTTGATCATCAACAATCCTTAAATTCAAAGAAATTATCTAATGCATCTATCTAGTCTAAGACTTCTCCAATTTTCCATTATACATTGACACATCTACTTTCACATCAGAAGCATCTCCCTTCACAACCTTTAGCATCTTAATCATCCTTCTCTCATTAGGATCCCAATAAGCATCTTGGTTTCTTCCACTTGGAGGGTTTTCTTGCTCACCCTCTTCCTCTTCCTATCAGTCACTTTCCTCATCAGTGGCCTTTCCTCTCCTTTGCTTTGTCTCCATTGCTGCAAATTTGTCTAATATTGCTTCTTGTGACTCCTTCAACATCTTTATCTCCTTTTCAAGTATTGCACTACCCTTTGGAGGCATTTTGTCTTTTTAACTTCTCACCTTTCACACTTCAAACTTCATCTTTTCACCCTCAAATGATCTAATACCTATGCTCTGATACCACTTGATGAAGAGAAAGGAGGAAATCAAAAATCACAATTAGATCAGTTTCAAACAATCTGCAATCACAAAAACCTCAATTTAGTGCTCAACTCACCAATTCACCTTCACTTCCTAGTATCATTCACAACAGAGAAAATTATTCATATCTTCTCAAAGACAAATCAAACCACATGAGAGTTGGCATTTCTGACACCCATTTTGGTGTTCTTCAACATATCTTCAAATCACTTAGGGTCACTTTGGACCATCAACCTTGAATCAAGGTTGCTACACTATCCTCCTTGGCCAATTAGGCCACTTTTACAAAGCAACACCTCTCCAAAATTTCTTCCAGGCCTAAATATATATTTATAGAGCCTTATTAGACCACAAAACCTTATATTCCACAATTTTTAATCAAAGAAACATCCTCCAAGACACCTAATCACCAAACCCTCCTTTTAGACTAGTTTGAAGGGGGTTTATTGAAAATCACTACTCTAGGCTTCTACCTGGCAAAAAAAGACCTCAAACACCTCTAAATATGTCTTACCATGCTTAATAAACCTTCAAAAACCACTTCCCCAAGTTTTTGCTACCAATCATAACCTTTCACCACCAAATTTGACCAAAAATCAATAGAATACCACCTAGGGCAACACTCCAAAAACCACAAGTTGCCTCCCCTACTCTCAAAACCCACATTACACAATATCCTAAACCTATTCATTCCATTCCACCAATTATTTACAAGATTCATTGGTGGAATGGCTTAATTCCTCATTTTTTAGCCTATAAAACCCTTAACTCTGTATTTTTGGCCGTCTATAGAAGAATGCTTATAAAAAAATTTAATCACACTAAAAATGTACCAAATCACCAAAAAAATGGAGTTAAGACATGTTTCTACTAATTTAAATAGCTTTTAGAGCATTAAACCTCTGTACGAAACCATACAGACCTGGAGAGCAACAATTTACCAGTCAAATTCATAGAAACTTAGAGATTTTGATTGATTTCTTGAAAAAAATTGAACAAACCCTTACATCAAGTTTCTCAAGAATTTTAAAACTTTTTCAACCAAAAACTAACTCCACAAACTGACCTCAACCAACAAAACCAAATTTTGAACTTCAAATGACCGTTGGTCTTCCACATAGTTGCTTTTTTGCATTTTTCTTTTGACAACATTTTGACAATATTGCAACATTTACAAAAATGAACCCCTAAATGACTTATAACACTTTAAATGGTCTATTATGACCTTATTGAGTGACAAAGACTCAAAACACACCTAGATCTATCGCAAAACTAAAATTGGCCATATTTACAAGATTCAACATGGTGCCCCTACACCATGATGTTATGTCTTAGTGAAGATGATATTATGTCTTAGTGAGTTTAAACATATTTTAATAGTAGATATTTACAAGGTTTTGATGCTTCTTATTATATTTACACTTCATTTATAAATTTTATTGTGCATTGTATCACTTACTTTTCTAGCCATAATTCACATAAGTATAGTATGGACCTAGCAATGTTCTCTCATGACTTATATTTTAATCCTAATTCATCTTCTATCAATATGACATTTGTATCTTCCACTCATTATTTTCATGTATTCCTTGATTCACATTATTATAATCTTATGGGATATACAAATCAAATACTTATAAAAAGGCCAAGATGTTAGATTAACACTGCCTAGACTCAAAACACGCTTAATCAACCTCATAAACAATAAAAAAATACTCAAAGGAATGCAAATGATTTTAATTTTAAGGATTTGGATTCAAGTGGTTGAATGGGTTTTGAAGATTAAGACAAGCCAAGAACAATAAAAACATGTGATTATTCAAGTTGGTGTATCAATCCTTGTAAACTCATAGATATATTATCTATCAAACTATTGGTAACTAGGGAGTGTGAAATTCATGAGATCCCTTACCATTGGAGAAACCAAGGGCTTACCCAAGGTAAATTACACCTCTCATCACCCAAAAATACATTGTGGGTAATATTTTAATGCTAACCGCTTATTGGTGTACTACAAATAAGGATGGCTAATTGGTTCCCATCAAGTAATAAACAATGGTTGCTATATGCATCCTAAATATGCCTCAAGGGTATGCGAGGCCAATCCATAGATGAAAGGGGACCAATTCAAATAGCCTAGAAGTTGGGGTAACTTGTTAGAGTAATAGGTTGTTTACTTAATTAATTTAATCATATTGATTAATTAATTAAGTCACCTTTACTTTATTTCACTTAAGCTAAACTTAGGCCCTTTAATAATTAATTAATTATTCATCTTAGGGTTTTCACTTTAGGGTTTCAATCTCCTTTCTTAAGGATTGATCTCTTTGTAATTATTCACTTCTTGTTTATGCAATTTTACTCTCTTGGTTTGCAAAGCAATATCTTTGTGTTGTTCAAATCTCTTCTATGTGATAGGTTATTTTTCTTGCAGGTGATCATTGGGTTCTTTTAGGTTGGCTTTTACAACTTCAACATAACTCACACCTAACCTTCACTTCCCTGGGGTATATAATTTCTGAAAGATTAGCTTGATTGAAAATATTCTACTTCCAAGAGGTATGCATTTTGATCCCATCATCAATGTTTAGACTCTGCCAAAATGTTGGAGTTGGCATCATCCCCTAAGGTGATCAAATACCTAGGTATGCCCTCTAGAAGGATGATCCAATCTCTTGTGCTTACCCAAGATTATATAAATTATATGGGAAAACATACATGATTAGATTCCTTGGGATAAAATAAGAGACAAAATACAAAATGTGATCTCCAAGATCACCCAAGGGTATGAGAAGAGATTATATGCTTGATTATAGCCTCAAAAACATGATATAAAATATTAATTTCCTTTAAGAAATTGAAGTGTAATTAGGGAATACAATTTCATACAAAAGAAGGTGTAAGAAAATAAGGCATTCTAGTAAAATGACCAGTGTAAGGGTTTGATAAAGATTAAATGCCAAAAAGATGATAAAATGATGTTACCCAAGTGGAATCACTAAAATAGGGTGAAAAACTACTGAAACAAAGTGTATATCCACTAAACTATAGATTATTCAAGTTATTGAGAAGTATTACTATTATAATAGGTAGAAAAGTGTTGTAATATGTGCAAAAGCAGTATAATATGTTGCAAATGCACTAATTTGTGAAGTGGCCTTGTAAATAGTCTTGAGCATACAAAAAAATGGGTCAAATGATTAAATAGGTTAGGGAAATTATAGGAAAAGCATTAATATCCATAGAATGATGAAAATATGATATAAAATAGAGTGGAAAAGGTGTTAGAATTGATGAAATTTTGACTAGGATTAGTGGTTTGCAAAACTACCACATTGTGTGTAGAAACACCACAATAGGCTATAGACCTTGTAAAACATGAACATGGTAGAAAAACCTATAAAAAATATTCAAAAATCAAGTTTTGAGGTGTAGAAAAGAGGGTTTTAATGATGTATAAATTATTATGATCCTATTTCCCTACAAAAGTGACATATTAGACCCCCAAAACCCTAAAACTTGATGAAAACAAAGACTAGGTCTAGAACACTACCAAGATGACAAGTAGCTGAAATAAAGGAAAATGGGTTCTTTCTATTCAAATATGGGTTCACCAATAATTTACTATAAATAGAAAGGGTAAAATGGGGTATAATTCACCTAACTCCCTTTATCTCATTAGGAAAAAGAGATCCATTAAGCAAAGGTTGACTTTCATCCCTTAGGTGAGTCAAACTTGAAGGAGATCTTGTTGTTTTCCTTATGATCTAGGATGGGGGATCTACTAAAACAACAATTTTGGGAGAAAGATTAAAAATAGTAAATAAACCCAACAATGCAAAGTAACACTCGAAATCACTAGATTAAACCTTAATCTAACAAAACCTACAACTTTCTGGAAAATCTGAGAAGGTTAAGTATTTTTGCACCTGTCACCAAAATATTGTTGTTGAGTGTCCTCTGGGACTCATTCGCCCAAGGATGAATGGGTCTAGCTATAGGGGTTGGAAAAATTCTTTCACAATCATCTGGTCCTATTTCTACATTCTTGATTCCTCTGAGTTTCACAGTCAAAAATTCAAAAATAAATTTGGAAAGTGAGTTTCTATGGCTTGACGACAACTTTGATAACTTTTGCAACTTTGAAAACTTTTTCAATTTTGCTTCTTAGATAGATCTTCAATCCTTCTTCAGCCTAAGATCTACAAAAAACACAAGAGGGATTTTTTTTTGGTGGATGGTGGTTTCCCTTGGTCAAACCTTATTTTGGTAATTAAACCTTGAATTGAAATAATGAAATATGAAAGGAATGATGAATGAACAAGTGTTATGTTGCAATTCACCAAACCCTTGATTTGAAACCCTTGAAGGATTATAACTTGATAGATATCTCCAAGGTCTAGATCTTTCATGAAGTGGCTTAATTGATGATGTGATCTTGATGCTTGAATCTTGAAACCTACATCATAATGTTAGCTCCAAAAAAATGCATGATGATTGATAACTTTGACATGATGCTTGAGATATTGATTGTTGCAACTAATTCTTGGGAAATATACTCTTAAACACCTTTGAAAATAATCTTAGTTCTTGTGAAAATTTTCTTGAAAATCTAGGATGCTTCTAGGATTTGAATTGATAAAAAGACCTTGCTTTTATAGGTAATTTTCTAATTTCTCAAAAATTAAACATTACAAGATGACTCTTAAAACTTGAATTTAGGACCTTAATATGCTGCCAAAAAAATATTTAAAATTGAATTTGTGATCTTAATGGGGGCCCATTCATCCAAGGGTGAATGGGTCCTAACCTAAATTATCAGGACCTATTCATTTCGAGGTGTTAAAATTGATAATTGCATTAATTAAATCATGATTCCCCTTTCAAAAATTATAATTAATTAGGATTTTAGATGCATAATTGGTCCAATTAGACACTTTATTAAGTTCAATTAATCGACCCAAACGCAGTGTGAAAATGTAAAGGAGTACATTTTTCAACACTACATTTAGCCCCCACTTTAGTGAGAGGATGAGCCCTACATCAAACTCAAACTAAAGTAGTCAAACAATAGTCAAGAGAGGTCTAATTGTACAACTATTGGAAAGATGAGACAACAAAGTTCAATGAGGATGATCAAGCCCCTAAGATCTAAATCTCATGACAAACCAACAAAGGCACAAAGAGACACATGCCTATGTTAAATATGCAACATCAAGACAAAATACACAAGTGCCATACAATGTCAAAATTAATGAGAAGAGAGAGAGAGGGGAGGGGTGGATCAAGCCTCGATTGTTTTTCCAACTGGTATGGATCAAGCCTTAGCTATTTTTCCAAAAAGTTTTATAAGTGGAAACTTTTTGTCCACTATGAAAACCAAATGCACTTGTATGGGCTAGTGAAATCCACTATCCACTAGGTGAGCCCCAAAAAATGGCTAATGGGAATTCATGTTAGGTCTAGGTTCCCATTGTACTAACCATACCAAAGTTATACCTCTTGATAACTTTGATAAGGCATCACACAAATGGTCACAAGGCTAGCAAGCTACCTTATGCTAGGCACTCATGAAAAGGCTCCGCTGGTAAGCAAGTTGTGTTATGCTTGGTGGCCTTTGTGACCAATGTAATAGTGTGAACTAAATAAACCAAATCCAAATGAATTCAAATCCTATTTAACTCCCTAAGCATTAATCCCAATATGATATTTGAAATTCATCAAAACTAGGAAGCCATTAAACTAACATGATATAAACATGAAAGCACAACAAAATCCTACTCTAACACCTCAAATTTTATCCTATTGGGGGAGTGGTGTCACATTGATGTGGAATGGAAACCCTTTCCCAATCTCTTAGATAATATGAGCTTTGTTCCAATAGTTTTATTGAAGAAAACTGATGAAACCAATGAGGTTTGTGTGAAACATGATGCTAAACTAGGTTAATAAGATAAAGATGAGTGTTAAATGCTAAGATGTATGCAATCTATATTAAATGTAAACAAAATTCAAAGATATAATCCATAACTACGAATTTATGCTAAAATGTATGCAAACTAAGATAATATGGAAGCCATTAGTGGATGCTTAAGCTAAATGGATGAAATTAATATAATATGCTAAATCAAAGTGCTAAATATGGATGCAAGCTAAGTGTGAGTTTCAACAACATGACTTTTCTATCAAAATATGGATCCATTTCTCTCTAAATAGTGATGTATTTATAGGAGAGAAAATGAGAAATCAAAGGCTCAGATTGAAAAGATCAATCAATGGTCAACAATGAAAGGAGGATGAAACATGGATTGAGGATTCCAATCCATGGTCAAAGTTGAAAGTTGAAAATGATCAACTAATTTAATCCATGGTCCAAATTAGCTTTCAACAAACACCCTTCCTAAGAATTAGGAAGAGGTTATGAGATATTTTAGAGGAAAGAGTGCACAAAAGAGGATATTCCATAGGAATATTCTTTTTTGGAGGAAAGTGCTAAGGAGGAACATTCCAAGAATATTCCCTTATAAGTGGGAAGGTGAGGATAATTAACAATTTAGTTAATTAAAACTAAATTTAAATGTGCAAGAGGAATAAAATGATATTCATTAAATAATTGATTTAATGAAAAGGGGGAAGCAATGTGATATTTAATTAAATAGCTTAGGGTTATTTAATTAAATAAGAGGACATAGGGATTAAATTAAATAATTTGATTTATTTAATTTGATAGAGTAAAATGTTAGTGCAAGAGGGGGTTAATTAACCCAATTAGGTTAATAAGATTAATAGGTGGAAATGAGGCATTTGATTAAATGACTAAGTTAATTTAATCAAGCAAGTGAAAATAGGATAGATTTCAAGATGAAACGATGTTAATATATAAGATTCAAGTGTGTATATCATTCATGACATTTTTAAGTGTCTACATTTTTTCCCTCTTTGAAGTGAGGTACCTATTACATTGGTTCAAAGACTGGCACTTTTTAGATTACAAATGCTTCTCATATCAAAAATTTAAAAAATCTTAATTTTTTAGATGCCCCACTATTGCCCCAACAGAAGGAATTAAGCTGGTTTCCCTACCCCCTCAAGAGATTAGGCAAAAAATTTGAATTTTAGGTTGATCTCTCAACAAAAATAAAACATTGATTCAAGGGTCTCTAAAAGGCTCTAGGATGTGAAAAATAAGCTTATAAATGCAAAAAACAGTGTAAAATAAGCTCCATTGGGTTGGAATTGGTGGAACTGGTGAAAAACCCTAGCTACACTCTCAAATTAGGGTAAAAAACCCTAATTTTTAGGCTTAAATATATGATAAAGGGTCATTTTCAATTCATTTGTGCATTCACACTATAGAGAATTACTACATTTTGAGCTCTGACACCTTGACGAGATGGTACAATGTGTGCTTCCAATTCACCTTTTTGAACGAGTTAAAGAGTACTAGCATCGAGCAGACATAGGACCTCAAGTATGTGACTCGAAACTTTTCTCAATTTGCACATTTGAGTACATTTATTAGGCTTTTAAAAACTAGTTTTTTTGGGCATTGTTGTATTGCAATGTGTGAAGGTATCATCACACTAGTACAAAAAAAATAATAAACTATTGAAAAAACTACTTATAAATGACTAAACTTGGTCACATGACCATTAGTGGTTTATTGCCAGTCATATATAATGCGACCATATTGATCTAAACCATTTTTAGTCATTTATTGGTTGTTTTGATTGATCGATTTGGTAGTATATTTAGTCGTGGATTTAGTCATTGATTGTTGTTATTTGGTCACTTATTTAGTCATTTTTTTCACTGATATCTTTAGTTGTTGATCTAGTCATTGATTGTTGTAATCTAGTCACTTATTTAGTTATTTTTATTCACTAATTTCTATGCATTGGTAGTTTATTTAGTCATTAATTTTAATCATCATTTTGATCAATTTGGTAGTATATTTAGTCATTTTTATTTCATAGGTCATATATTTAGTCATATTTATTCACTATTCACTGATTTATATCAATTGGTAGTATATTTAGTCATATTTATTTCACATGTCATATTTAGTCATATTTATTCACTATTCACTGATTTCTATCGATTAGTAGTATATTTAGTCAATTTAATTATTAATTGACATCAATTAGTAGTATATTTAGTCATTTTAATTGACTGATATTTGAGGATTTAAACATAAAACACAAAAATACACCTCAATCATCAATTGCACACAATAAGATAGTCAGTGAGAAGGAAAAATTGGTGAAATTTATTAATAAAAGAAAGGTGTTCTAATTACAACTTAGAAATAGAGTATTAAAATTTTTATTTTTAGTCACAAGACTAAAAATCCAAGTTACAATATTGCATAGAAATAACTGCAAGAAAGAAAATTCTCCAAAAAACTTCTCCAATGATGGAAATGCATGCTTGGAGCCCTTCAATGCGAGCACATGCCCCTTTCATCTCTTAAAACTTCAACATGGGAAATCTTCCTGGAGCAAGCTATAACATGTAGAATCCAAGAAGGAGAGTGTTGATCATGTCCCATATATGAAGCTCTCTCCTTTAATGCAGTCAACAATAACCTAGCTAAAATATTTCCTCCTTTATATGCAATGAGCCATCTAATATGAGCAACAGGGTGCTGCCTTTTCCACCATGAATGAAGCTGTGCCTCTATACAACCAACAAAATTACTATTAGTCTCAATTCAGAAAGAATAAAAGTGCATTGTATATTGCAAGTTTACAAAAGTAAGTCCAAACACAACAGAAAGATAAATCAATTAAAAAATTGTAGGAGACAGATCGCATCCACAAACATGGGAGAGCTTTGCGAAATTGGAGAAATTGGCTTGGCAAATGAAGGCTGTAGGGTATTTCCAGATTCAAGAATTTTACTTAATGTTGTGGAATAGAAGAAAAAAGAATCATTTATCTACCACCACACTGAAAAAGTTAGCAATTGCATTTTGTTTGTTAAACATGGCCCCTAGTACAACTATTAGAGTTGTTAAGAACCTTCAAGTATGTTTTGATTTTCACACTGCATCTAGATTCATCTCCAAGATTGTTGCAAGAGAAATTAATCTAAGAGATGTGAACCATTTCCATCATTTTAAATAGGGACAATGTTCTTGTGGAGAATATTGGTGATGCTAAATGAAACAATCTAAAAAATATACTTGCACTATAATAATGTGCACTACATCGGATATCCAATAATAACAAAGGGGCATCCATCAAAGCATAACAACAAGGATTTTTTGTCATATGTTATAGTTACAAGTGCCCTGCTAGACATACATGAAAATGTGGAAGCATAGACAAGGCAAGTGAACTATTTCAAAAAAGGCCTCAAATAAATGTGATATCATGGATACCTACTCTCCCACAAGCACTTCAAGTCATTCATGTGGTGATGTGGGGATTTCTTGCATCATCATGGGCATGATTGAAGTGCTTGCAGAAGAGTGGGTGAGAATCTTCAGTTCTTTTAGGATGGCCAAAGACAAAGTCTAGAGGGTCTGCAAGAAAATATTCTACATGATTACTTCCCTAAATTCATTAAACACATCACAAATATCAATTCTTTAGAAAATTTAGTTCAACTGATATGTTCAAGTTCCTCTTGTTCAAACCTACTCTCCCACAAGCACTTCAAGTCATTCATGTGGTGATGTGGGGATTTCTTGCATCATCATAGGCATGATTGAAGTGCTTGCAGAAGAGCGGGTGAGAATCTTCAGTTCTTTTAGGATGGCCAAAGACAAAGTCTAGAGGGTCTGCAAGAAAATATTCTACATGATTACTTCCCTAAATTCATTAAACACATCACAAATATCAATTCTTTAGAAAATTTAGTTCAACTGATATGTTCAAGTTCCTCTTGTTCAAACTAGTCCTGCTCAAACTCTGTTAATGTACATACTGAGAATTCAACTATTCAAGTAACAATGCAAGGAAGAAGTGAAATTTGACAACTCCAATATTTAAAAACTGAAGAATTGAAAAAAAAAAAAAAAAGCTCACATGAGAGAAACAACACTTACATAGATAGCTCATAGCAGTATTTGTGGAACCTTGATTTTTTTCCATTATTCC
Organism: Sequoia sempervirens; assembly: GCA_007258455.2. Classification (NCBI taxonomy): domain Eukaryota; kingdom Viridiplantae; phylum Streptophyta; class Pinopsida; order Cupressales; family Cupressaceae; genus Sequoia; species Sequoia sempervirens. The sequence goes on from VDFB02271358.1 coordinate 984,869,246, forward strand.
TTTTCCATGTTTTACATCATTGACTCTTTGAATAGACCAAACATCCCCTAACATATTTTTGTGACGCCACCTTGACAATGGTACTTCCATATTTAAATCATCAAAAACTTTCTCCAGGTAGTAATGTTTATTCATAAGCCACATTCTCCCATGATTGTTGCTATGCTTGGTTAGCAAATTGTAGTAATTAATCAATCTTAGATGATTAGAAGCTTTTGCAAATTTCTATAAAAATACAAAGCATATGTATTGATATCTCACATGATACTTGCTCTCCTACAATCACATCAAGTCATGCTTGTGGTGATGCGGGAAACAAGCATGACTTGAAGTGCTTGTGGGAGAGCAGTATCAACATTTCTTTGAGGCATTTTTTGAAACCTAAAGGTGCACCAAGGCTTATAATTTATCCTTAATTGAGGTATCCATGCCATGAATCACTTCATCTCTCGATAGTTAAAATTCTAGTTGCTTCCTATGCTGATAGCTAATGTGTCATGAAATGGCTCTAAAAGTTGTGTTGAATTATCACATAGTGTCCCAAGATGTTGCACTACATTGTACACAAAAGTTTCAAATTGTGCATGTACAAGATTGGGACATGACATTGTCTCTTGCATTCACGTGTTGTAGATAGCTTACCCCATCTTCAGAGAATGTGGGATGTGCTTGTCCCTAATACTTCATATCAAGTAGGCCCATCCAATGATGCATATATTCTTATAGATCAACTGTGTGTTTACTCACCTCCCACTCAGTGACTGAAGGTTTAAAATTTTAAAGCTTGTTACTTATAGTATCCAACTATAGTAGTGAGGATCATTTAGAACTTCTGATTTAGACTTCAACATACACACACTTAGACTTTGGCATTCAAATATAAATTGCAATTCAAAGTTACATTTTACAATACTTCCTTGATCTCCAAGTGTTCTAGAGTCTTACATATATTCATTATTATATATATTTTCACTATGATCTTGCTCAAGTACCCCGTATAGGGATTATGTCTCAACACAATTATATCTTGCTCTTGAAATTTTGCTTCAATAATTGTACTATAATGCTTCCATCACATATCATGGTAGAAATTTTCACTTTCCAAGAACTATTTCTTGATTCTTATGGAGTAGATCAGATCTACAAGATCTGTAGCATCATTGGTAATCCCAATCATTAGACATGGGTTGAAATTCTAAGACTTGCTACTTCCATGAATTACCAATCAGATCAAGAAAGTGATTACAACATCATAGTGGTCTCTATGCATGCACCTTTGTTATAAGGGAGACACATAAATTCCTACAGTTTTGAAGAAATGTAAGTGAAGGAGCTTATAAAGATGACTATAAAACCTTTGAGAAGTACCAAAAGACAATATAAAAAATATTATGACAATTTGATGATGATTGCTAGAGGTAATTCATCAAATTCTAGCATTAGATAGAATAGGAGAATTTTGAGCTCAAGAATGGAATGATTGGTAGTCATTTGGGTGCATTGTTATGAACATATCTTTTTATTATATAGGAAAACAAGTTAGGAAATCTAAAACTATTTATTCTAAGTAAATGTTGTGTTTGAATAGGAAAAATTTAGAGATCATGGGATGAAATGGGTAAATTTGGTCATTTTGTTATTCATTTCATTAAAAGGAATTTGATCTTGTTTGAATTTGCAAGATAGATATGAAAGATGTTGGAATCAAGGAACACTGAGAGAGGGGGTGAATCAATGTTCTACAAAATATAACTTTATTAATCTGATCTTTAAACCACTTATAACATTGAACCAAAAGAAAGATGCAAGAACACAAAGTAATCAACCACAACACGATAACACAAGCATTTTTTATGTGGAAACCTTGTTAGGGGAAAAACCACGATGGAGGTCAATCCACAATATGAGTATATACTCAAATATAAGTGTTTACAATTGGGAATGCACATGCATTTAGGCGCACTGCCTAGAGATCACTATTCAAACACAAAAGAAAGACTCACTATCTTACAAAAACATTTGGATTACATCCAGAGGATTTGAAATGAAAAAATAGAATTTTTTAATGCTCGATTATAGTTCTAGTTAAGCATATTAATCACATTCTTCACATTATCTAATTCTTCTCTTGAAACTTTGTCTACTTTAATTTGGATCACAAATATTTTTCTGCACAAATGAAACTGTGCACAATCGCTCTACAATCTTTTTGAATTTCACATTACATCACAACACACACAAAAATGATATGAACAATCGCTTTTATATATCTGCGACTAGAGATTATATCAAATACATGTTACCTTCAATAAAATATAAAATATTTACAAACTGTTGGCTCAATCCATAAACAATTTTCAATGCACACCAACCAATATCAGCCACAACATATTGAGGACCCAAAACAACATGCTCGAACATGAAAACACCTTAAACAATTATGTCTCGAGGATCCACAACATGCTACACTCACCGAGTCGGCCTTTCTACACTATTAGATTGAAAATTAATCAACCAAATCTTCTAACTTGCACACCAATCAATATAAGGCTCTTGCACTAGTACACAAACAACAATATATGACTAAATAAACTACTAAAAATTGCATATAAATGACTAAATTTAGTCACATGACTATTAGTGGTTTATTTGTAGTCATTTATAACACCACTAAATTTATGACTAAATAATTTGAGTCATTGAATTTAGTCATTAATTTGGTCATTGATTTGGTCATTGATTTAGTCATTTATTTAGTCATATATTTAGTCATTAATTTTAGTCATGTGAGTATTTTAGTGGTTTATTTGTAGTCATTTATAACACCATCAAATTTATGACTAAACTATTTTAGTCATTTATTTAGTCATGGTAGTCATTTATTTAGTCATTAATTTAGTCATATATTTAGTCATTACAAATCAAATCTAACTTAATTAATCCTCACAAATTAATGCATATAAACTTCGAGTATCATAGATATTCAAATGTTGAAGAAGCAGCATGAAATGAAGACTAAAATGCTTAAACAAATATGATTGATCAGACACAAACACAAATAGATTACAAATCAAGAGGAACCACAACACAACATTTATGAGTGGAGAAAAAGCCACTCTAAAAATTTACTCTATTAAGCCTTATTGGAAAATCAAAATCTTATTGGTTACATTCAATGTCTTAGTGACATTGTACAACTTACAAACACTATATAAACAAAATACTCCTATTTTCATATACTTATAGTGTTTTCCCCTTCCTTAATTGCAGTCCTTTTAGAAGGGAAATGACCTCCTATAGGGGCTCGCCCCATTTAATCTCCTTGAAAATCCACAACTTTCCTACCACTATTGGTTTAAGCTCCTCCAAACTCTTCTTCATTGGTATTCACCTTTCACTTCTCCAATTTAGAGCTGCAGCCTGAAAATAAGGTTTCAAAATTTGCACATCAAAAACTCAAAAAAGTCAAATAATACAAAGGATAAAATTCAAACATTTTCTTTTCCTTTTCCAACTATGGCACCCTAAACTTAGGTGCTAGATATAATGTTTCCTAGAACTTATCTCTTAAATTTTTTAAAAAGATGAATTCATGCAAGACAACAAACAAATAGACAATATTCAATTAGTGATATACAACTACCTTATTCTTGAACAACTGATCAATAGCTTGATTATTGATTGTAAATTTGTAATTGATATGCTTGAAAGTGTCCTTCTTGCCTGTGTGTGAATTGGAGCTTTGGATGATGATATGAACATCCATCAAAAGCATATTTGGAAGTAGATTTTTATTAGATAACACAATTCTCACATGAACTATAAAAACGCATGATTATATTCTCAAATCATTTGAGTTTGTTCCATTGATAAAAATAAAAGCCTCAAATAGAGTGCTCCAATCCTAGAACATACTGCATTATGATACAAATTAAATACCTGGCTGATTTGGATCAGCATAAGGGAGTGAATGAACTTGCTTTCCACCTGTACTACCATTTGGAGCCACAAGCTCATAAGACACATCTGTAGAGACTTGCATGAAGTAATTTCCATTCCTATCTCATATGTACAAAAGGCTAATAGATAGAAGTTAAAACTATGCTAGACCTGTTACAACTTTATCCCACAATTGTCAAATGCATTCCCCAACTCTAGGAAAACACCATACAACCAACTAAAAATTAACACATGCAAACATAATAAACATGAAATTTGTAGAGTTTGTGATATACTAAACAAGCTTCTAGTAAAAATAACATTTAATATCATTGACAATATAGATCATAGTCAATGATTCATCATCAGGATTAAATAAAATTATCCTAATGATGGATGATGGAGTGTGATCTAGAACGTTGATGAAATTAAATGCACAATTGTTTTTACCAGAATCTTGTTACAAATGCAAACAACACATATTCACCCCATTTGGTCATATCTAGCAAGGGAATACATTACAAAATAACCTATATATACTATATAGATGCATTTATTAATTTTACTATTTTAAAATAAATCTACACTAATGGTAAGCTCCAATGACAATTTTAGAAAATATGGATGACAACAAAGTTACATACTAGTGTTGCAACTTGTAGTTGTTCAAAAAGATTATGGTTATTTTTTTCCTTTGAATTCTCAATGCCTACAACAAAACTCCTTAGCCAAGCTCCAATTAGGTCTACCAACCATAAACATGCAATAACCCATCATGTACTTAGGAATGAAGTTATATTTCAATTCAAGCATTGCAAAACATGAAATAATAATGAAAAGCATGAGATAATGGAGTTTAGTACCTTCATTACAAATAGATCATGAATATAACATCTACAATGTGAGATTTCAATGAGTCTATGTTCAACATCATCTTGTTGAATTTTCCATATCCTAGGAACACTTTCTTTAACCTTCACTACATCTATAAATTTAGGATTTTCACATCCTGAGAGATCCAACTACCTGCAATTCTTTTGCATGCTACCATCTATTGGATTTGACAGGCTTTGCAACCATACAAGAAGAGGTACATTAAGGGGATCCTGCATTTCTGAGAAGCATAGGGGACTTCAAAAGTCCTGTGTACTTCCAAGAACCATTTCCTCCAGATTTCTTCCATTCATGGTAAGATTTCAAAGCCAAAATACAGTCTACATTTTTTGTTGTAGAACCTAGTTGCAAGCTCCCTTGAAGAAACACCAGTATTAGACAAAATTATAGAGAACTAATTATTTAGAATCTAATAATATTGGAATGAGCATGCTCACTTGTTCTAAATCAAAAGCTTCAAATGTTGGCAACTTTAACTCCTCAACAATTACAAGAAAATTTCTGACATTCTCAAAATATTGATAAGTGGATAAACACTGGCCTTCAGGACAAAGTGATGGAATATTTTCAACCACCCGCTTTCTAATTATGTAGACATTATTATCATGATTGTCAGCATAATAAAGCAGAAAAGCAAGAAGTCAATTGGAAAATTATGAAATGTTGATAAATGAAATTAACTAGCTAATGTCAACAACATGCTCCCACCTTTGGCATTGCTCCTGGCTGAACCTTATTGATTAAGATACATAAAATAAGTCCATTTCTCAGACACAGACGAAACTCCTCCTTAGAGGATTCACATGGAATTTTTGAAGGCTCTACCATGCTCATAATCCATCTTGCAGCTAGAAACCTTCTGCTTGTTGTGAACTGGTATATAAAAAAAGAGCTCATTATAACTTAGAATCCTAAGAGGAACACATTTCCTTTGCTATAAACATCCATAGCAATGCATAGATATTGTGATGTGAAAATATAACTCTTTTCGATGTTTTTTTCTCCCATCGATGGAAACTTCAAATTGATCTTTTCCCCCCAAGGGACTTAACTCTATTTCCCATCGAAGTTTCTCCCGTTGATGAAGTCCCTCAATGTTTTTGGTTCCATTGGAGGGACCACAATCTTTTTCCTATCAATGTACACCTCTCTTGCTGATGAGTTTGAGTGTTGTCGGGCTATCAATGGGACTTTGACGTGACTCCCAGCGACACGCAAGATTTGTCCCAATGATTGCTTTAGAACTACTTGCAATTACAACATATGGTGAGTATTCCCTTGATCATCATGCTTTGATGGATGTCTGTGTGTGATATTTGTCTCAATAAAACTACATACATAGTTGGTGTTATGCTTTAGTGGCTCAAAAAATTTCTCACGGAAAGGAAAGGATGTTCTTTATCATTTGCAGACAGTTGGGAGCATTGAAGGGTGTTAGAAATTCGATCTCATGGAATACGATGATTGCAGTATATGCACAAAATGGATTTGTTGAAAAGGATTTAGAAACTTTCAAGCAAATGCAATTAGTAGGTGTGAAGCTTTAGTGGCTCAAAAAATTTCTCAGGGAAAGACAAGGACATTCTTTATCATTTGCAGACAATCAGGAGCATTGAAGGGTGTAAGAGATGCCATCTCATGGAATATGATGATTGTGGGATATGCACAAAATGGATTTTCTAAAAAGGATTTAGAAAATTTCAAGTAAATGTAATTAGCAGGTGTGAAGCCAAATTCCACAACCTATGCCAACATCCTCCCTGCTTGTGCCAAAATGGGAGCTTTGGAGCATGGTATGAACATCCATCAAATCATAATAGATGGGGTATTTTTATCAGATATTGTGGTTGGAAATGATCTATTAGACATGTATGAAAAATGTGGAAATGTGCACAAGGCACGTGGAGATCATTAGCATTCATAGAATAGAGCATTTGATAGTCAATTGAGGACAAAAGTTTTGTGGAGAAATTCCATGACTTGCAGAGATAATTGGAACATCATACATAGCACATAAGGACCTAATAGACCTTCCTTGAGGTCTACACCAAATTTCATTCATTTGCAGAATAATACCATGTGTTTTAGGTTTACCTACATTTTCCTACATGCTACATCATTCATTGGAGTTTGTAACCTCTTATGGCTGATGAAGAGGATCATATGAGCTTGAAGATGATATATACATCTCTTAGATGTATTAGGAAGTCAATTCTCCAGTTAAGTAGTTTTAGATAATAAGATAGAAATTTGAATTCTTTTTGGAAGGTACTTCAATGCCATATCTTTCATTTGTATTGTAACCCAGAAAGCAGGCTTATGAGCCCTTTGATTGTAGCCCACATGTTGCCAACATATAAGCATTTTGATTATCCAATATATTGAGCATTTGAATCTTCCATTGCATTCTATATTTGTGTTGTTTCCATTATGTTTACTCTAGCTGCATGGTTTAGAAATTTCATTCTTTGGACCCTCCATCTATGATTGCATCATGTAGATTGTAATTATGTCAAAAAAAATTCTTGCATTTGAATGGTTAAGTTAACTTACAATGAGGAACTGTATGATATGTTAATGGTTGATCCCTATCAGAAAGTTTATACTTGAAAGTATTAGACCAATTGATATCTCTAAGTTGAAAGTTCTTCAACCATGTATTAGATTTTTATATATCTTTTCTTTGATAGAGAAGTAGGAAATAACTTCACTAGCAAATAGCTAAGGTTGTGCCTATAATATTTAACATAGACATTTAGTATCCAACTAAATCATTGTATTATAGAGCTCATGATGGATATATAGAGCTCACTGTATTATAGAGCCCATTATGTTACATATGGAAGCTCACTGTGAAAGATATATATGTATTCAAGCTTACTGTGTAATATATTATACTGACCATGATATAACTTAAGCTTACTAAGTTATTTAATAAGCTTTTCTAGGCCGACTATGGGCCATATGTAGTTTTCATAATAGACAACTATAGGTCATTGGCATCTTGCATAACAGTTCAACTATGACCAACTGTTATGTCACTACCATGCCTGATTGCTATATCACTACTGTGGATGACTATAATTTCTTACAATGGCTAACTGTTATACCTTTTATTGGCCAATTATATTATCTTTACTATGGCCAACTATAATGTTTTTACTTGGTTGAATGTATAAACTATAATTAGTTGAATGGGTTATATATTATACCCACAACATTAATTTCATTAAGTTGTTGTGCCTTAAGTGTGGCTGAGTGTGCCAAGGAAATTAAGAGCTCGGTTATGTAAGGAATAAAGTCGACATAAAGTGTTGACTAATATCCTAAAATTGAGATTTGTCATAGAAATTTTATTATGGGCCAAATATGTTCTTATAATGATTGTATGATATGCACAAAACAACTTTTGAAAAGGCTTTAAAATCTTTCAAGAAAATGCAGTTGTAAAGCCAAATTACAGAGCCTTTGCCAGCATCCTCCTTGTCTATGCCAAAATGGGAGCTTTGGAACAAGGTATGGACATCCATAAAAGTATAAAGGATAGAGAAATTTTTTCAGATGTTGTAGTGGCAACCCTGGTATACATGTATGCAAAATGTGGAAACATAGACAAGGCATGCAAACTATTTGAAAAAATTCCTCAAAGAAATGTGGTCTCATGGACTGCAATGATTTCAGGATACGAACAAATTGAACTTTTTGAAAAGGCTTTAGAAACTTTCAATCAAATGCAATTGGTAGTTGTAAAGCCAAAATCCACAACCTTTTCTAGTATCATACCCACCTATGCCAAATTGGGAGCCTTGGAACAGGGTATGAATATCCATCAAAGCATAAAGGATAGAGGAATTTTGTCAGATATTGTAGTTGCAACTACTTTTGTAGACATGTGATGCAGAGCAAGGTGGTGATGACTCAAACAATCTCTTAATAATCTGATCCAAACAAGAAACCAGCCTTGACTAACTCAAATGGACAAATCTTAAACAAGGATTCAACTCTTAGAACTCTATTCACTCAACTTCACTCTTACACACACCCTTTTGGCTTGTATCCCTCATAACCCAAATTTTCACAAAATATTTTAGAGTAGGCCATACTGTGACCTATCAAACAACTTTAGAGAGTCACTTCAACACATGAAACAACATACCAAAAGAACTCAATAGGTTTCTTAAGCACAAATTGAAGTTTCAATAAACTAACCCTATTTTGGGCTACTCAATTAGCCCTCTTTTACAAAGGAAATACCTCCAAACCTCCTATTTTCCACTCAAACTCAATGGATAGTGTTAAATTGTGTTAAAAAACACCAAATTTCACTACTAGTTCACAAAGCGATGCATTCTATGATGCTACACCAAGAAACCCTCATTTCACATGCAAATTCCAAGAGTTTATTCATTCTCCACATTCCCAAGCTTAACTGACTCAACAAATGCATTTGACAAACTCCAAATGGTCTAAGTAAACAAAAAAATTCATCACATGACTGGTTCCTTCAATATTTTAACAAAACCCCACTTTAGTAACTCAATTTCACATAGTAAAGTGTTCTGCCCAACCTAGGGCATCACTCCATAACCCAATAACTTATCTTCCTGAATCTCAAAACCATAAGAAAAACTAAACTAAAATTGAAGAATTCAATCCACTAAGGTACAACTTAATATAGTAGGTGGATTGACTTTAACAACATTTTTAACTACAAACTGAGACCTCATTGGCCTGTACATGTAGTGTATAGAAAACAAAAGAAATCTCCCTTAAATCTTTATATAAAACCTTCAAAATTGTTCTAGATGAAATATAATACTTTCCTCCACACAAAAAAATGTAGTTTTGAACAACTACACTCAGAATGGGATCATGCAGAGCTTAAAAAGTTTAGAAAAGACAAAAATTACAGAGAATTTACTGAAAAAAAGTTGTGTATTGCTTTCCAATATTCAATAAAAACTTCCACCCTTTTGCTTGATCCTTTTTTCAGGATTTTTATCATGTTTCCCAATAGTTTCAAGTAATTTATTTGATGGAGTAGCATCTATTTTCCTTAGACATGCAAAATTTGTCCTGTTGTACTATATTTAGCAATTCTGTAAAACTTGAGAAAAATGACCTACAACAACTTTGAATGGTCTGAAAATGACCTAAAATGACATTAAAAAAAATTATTTACCATTAAATGGCCTTATTAGAACCATTTTCTACCATTTAACAACCTCTGACCTCCTTGACCAAGATATTCCCTAAATAATGCATTTTTGCAACTTTTGATAGTTTGCAATTTTACAACTTTTTTGTAACTTTGTCTCTTTTACCCAGTTGACTCTAAAATCATCCTAATTCATAGTGAATGGTCTCACAAGACCTAATTAACATAAATTACCTCCTCAAATGATAAAATTACCTACTAAGATGCAATGGCCTTCAAATTTGAAAATAGAAGCTTAAGTGCTCTTGCACCAACATGTATGATAAATGTGGGATCATAGACAAGGCACTTGAAGTGTTTGAAAAAATGCCTCAAAGAAATGTGGTCTCATGGACTACAATAATTGTAGGATATACAAAAATTAGATCTGTTGAAAATTCTTTAGAAACTTTCAAGCAAATGCAATTTGTAGGTTTAAAGCCGGACTCCATAACCTTTGCCAGCATCCTCTCTGCCTATTCCAAAATGGAAGGTTTGGAATAGGGTATGGACATCCATCAAAGCATAATAGAAGGTCGATTTTCTTCTGATATTATAGTTGGAAATGCTTTGGTTGACAATGACATGTATGCAAAATGTGGAAACATAGAGAAAGCATGTGAAGTTTTTGACAAAATTCCTCGAAGAGATGTCAACTCTTGGACTACAATTATTGTTGGATATGCACAAAATGGATTTGTTGAAAACACTTTAGAAAATTTCAAGAAAATGCAAATGACATGTATAAAGCCAAATTCCTCAACCTTTTCCAGCATCTTTCCTGCCTATGCCAAAATGGAGGCTTTGGAACAGGATATGAACATCCATCAAAGCATAGATAATAGAGGAATTTTGTCAAATGTTGTAGTTGCAATTGCCCTAGTAGACATGTATGCAAAATGTGGAAGCATAGACAAGGAATGTGAACTATTTGAAAAAATACCTAAAAGAGATGCCATCTCATGGAATACGATGATTGTGGGATATGCACAAAATGGATTTGTTGAAAGGCTTTAGAAACTTTCAAGCAAACAATTAGCAAGTGTGAAGCCAAATTCCACAACCTATGCTAGCATCCTCCATGCCTATGCCAAAATGGGAGCTCTGGAGCAGGGTATGAACATCTATTAGCACATAATAGATGGGGGATTTTTGTCAGATATTATGGTTGGAAATGCTCTGTTAGACATGTATGCAAAATGTGGAAACATACACAAGGAACGTGAACTCTTTGATGGAATGCCTCAAAGAGATGTCATCTCACGGAATGCAACAATTGTAGGATATGCACAGAATGGATTTTGCAAGGATGCTCTCAAAATATTTGTTGGTATAAAGTTTTGTAAATATGATTACTTAAAACTAAGATAGAAGATAGGTAAACCCACATTCCAACTTGCTCACCTGTTGAAGATGACTGCCAACATAAAAAAGATAACTACTCTAGTCTTATTTGAATTTTTCTATAAAAGATGCTTATCATCTGGTAACTAAATGCTTTATAATTGAGTAATTTAAACTCAAAAAGATACTTTCTAATCAATGAAAGTTATTGAAGTGAAGCGTACACCAAAAAAAAATGATCTTTATATTGCCTCATATATTCAAACTGTATAATGAGAGTGCAACTAACTCTACTATGAGGATGATAAGTAAAATATACCTGGCAATAGCCATAAAACCACTAGGAAACAAAGTCGGTCTCTACAAGAACATAACATGTTGTCATAAGCATCAAACGAATTCTAATTTTTGACACATTTTTGAAGTCCAATAATAAAAATATTAGGAATACACTTGTTGTTATCAAGTTAAAAGTAATTGCATAAGCATACTCCAGTATAATTTAAAACCATAAACCATTATAGAGCATATGACCTTAACTTGGCAATTCAAATGTGTGCATCTGTTGGAAACATCAAAATATACCATTAAAGTAATCTTTATTGTAGAAGCTTTGATGTTCTCTTTTGCAAAATAAATATGTTGTAACAATCTTCTCTTTTTTTTGTGACAAACTACTTCCAAAGAAGACATGTTATAACTTATAATCATATTTATTTTCTTTGAACTTTTAGAGGATCTAAAGAAGGGGAAAATACTATCAAATACATCAAATCAACTCTATAAGGGAAACTCCTAGTACGATTTGAATTTGTGAGATTCAACCCCCTGTATGATGGTGCTCAGAGCAGCTTCATCAGGGTTTGTGTTTAGATTGATTTGTCCAAACCATTGCACCATTCTATTGACATTCTTTCAAACAGAGGATTTTGGACTCAAATTATGAATTATGAAGGTTTTCCAATCAAATTTTTTCATTGTAATAAACTCAGACACAAGATCGTTGAACACAAGTCATCCAAGCTTCCTAGTTCATTTTCAGTTTAGATGTAGAGGATAGTTCATAAGGACATAAATCAACATACGAGATTAGGTCTACCAAGATTATGGGACCATTATCCAATCATCAAACAAACAAGATTAAATCACTTAAATGAAATATAACCTCCTATAACACGCCAATGAAAGAATATAATAGAAAGGTGAAGGAAAAGGAAAATTTCTTGGCCTTCACATAAATTTGATGAACCAATTTTCCATTAACGCAACTCAAGAACTCAACCAAGGTAGCAAAGAATTAAAAATCCAATGTGGGCAAGGAACCAATGCTTTGGAAAAGGATTTAGCCAACCACATAACAGGTGGGAATACATTGTACCAAATGAAGCTTATGCAAAATTTGATTATAGTGAAAGATTTTTTTTTTCTAGAACTCCTCACAAAAAAAACCAAATCCTATTGAATCATTCTTGGTCAAATTATCTAGAAAGTTTAACAAGGCTACACATAGAGCCATAAAAAGATCAGTTAGATTGGTTTTCAACACCTGTCTCACATCTTAGTTGATGTGATTTTCCTCAATTGAGCTATGAGCATCTTCATTTTCCATTTGTTAGTGAAATCAAGCCCCACAAATTTGTTTTCAAAGACTATCTCAAGTGGGTTCAACTAAATATGAAGCTTATCTAATTCTTATCCTTTCAACACAAGAAGACCAAAACCATGGTTTTGTTGGTGTTGACTTAGATCATAAGCACCAACAACATCGTCCTGTCGTTGGAACCACCACCCAAGTCCTAGTGATAGGCATGAACTCCACCGATGACATCCCCATCAGACTATCACAGGAATAGGAGACCCCGTCCCGTTGATAGAAGGTCCTCACACCGATGAAGAAATAGAACCATCGACGCATCACTGGAACCAGAAGACACATCCGACCGATAGACCGATAAGGTGGGGGCAGTCAATTCCATTTTATGTAATGTAGTAAGAGTCATACAAGTAACGCTATGTCAGGATGGGGAACTCTTCTTGGAGGTTCTAAACGATTTGCCTCTTTTTTATAAGATTGTGTTGGTAGTGCCACCTGCATCATAGTTGTTTGGTGGGATTCCAAACCCAGACAATGAGGTGCAGTTGTGGAAATATCATAGAGAGAAGCTACAAGCAACCATGATGATCTTGCTGAGTGAACTTATATCAGAGTCTTGGTTAGCGTGGCTTAAGACATGTGCAGATGATATTCTCTCTGCAGATAGACTTAGGGGAAAGTATTTGCTTGATATTTTGAAAAGTGGCAAGGAATTTTTAGAGAATGAGACATTGATCAGAGAAACATTGGACAGTCTAGATGCATTTGAAGGGAGCTTGGAGTGGCTAAAAATGGATTTTGGTTCAAATGTTGAGTTTCCATGGCAATGCATGTGTGAGATTGTTTTGAAGCACTCAAAGAGTCTGTGGGATGAACTTTTTGAAATCTTATTTGTTAGTAGGATGAAACAAATAATAGTTGATGGATTTGGGTATGCGTAAGATCATCATGGAAAAAATAGGTCCTTAAGTGGCAAAAAATTCAAAAAAATTAGAATCAAGCAACTTCACATAAAAATTTGAATAAGTTATCTATATTATTTCAAAAATATGTAATAATAGAATCTATAGAAAATTGAATGTAGTTTCTAAACTACTAGGTTTATTTTTAAAAAATCTATTTGGTGAAAATTTGAAATTTCAATGCAATAGTACTCAAATTTCTGTGGAAAAATAAGAAGTAGGTGTTTGTTTGACCAATCTAACCAAAATAAAATGATAATATTTTTTTATAAGATTTTAGATATAAGTAGAGGACTCATGTCTTGATGTGATGCATACTTTTTGTAATTTTTTCCAAGTAAATAATTAATTATGAATTTTTATTACAACTTTTAAAAATATTAAACTTGTATGTTTGACCACCTTTAACTTGGTCAAACTTCATGAAATTCATTTTTTAATCCTATAGTATGCAAAACATAGAATGTGACGCATGTTTCAAATTCAAAAAATGTGATATCATTTGAAAGATAGAGATGTTTTTCAATCAACCTATCAATCAGGACTTTAGTTGTAATTCAAATAGAAAATGAATAATAATAATTTATTAAATTCAAATTAAAGAATAATTTATAATGGTGGAAAGCTGAGATTCTCCTTTAAAAACCCTTTTCATTTCATCAATTTTGGGTTAAAAAAAGTTGTCAACCACATACCCTACACATACCCATCATATTGCCACTTTTTGGCCCATCATGATTTTGCACATACCCATTTGCAGATTTGCATGAGAGAGTTAAGGTTAGTAAATTCCTTGAAGCCATAGTTACATCTCTAGCAAGTTACAAAGATGTTGAAAACCATTTGCACAAATTAACTACTAGTGAGGGTTGGCTTGTCAAGAGAGGGGACCTAAAAAGTGTCAATTTACTTGGGTTGAGTTTTAGATTTATGATGAAAAATGATGAAGACTGGTTTGGTCACCTCAATGCTTATTTTGGAACTGAGGTTAGTCAAATAGAAGATACCATAGATAAGGGGTCCAAGAATATTCTGGAAGACCTCCTAAGTTTTCTTCATGCACATAAATCTCCTTCAAGGATAAATGATTTAGCACCTTATTTGCAAGAGCAATGCTTCCATTTTATTTCAACATTGATTGTTGAGATTGAAGAACATCTTGCACATCTTTTAGAAGCTCTCTATCAAGAAATGAAAAATGAGGAGATGCTAGAAAAAATGAACAAGGAGACACTAGAACCGATAATTATAGTGGAAAGGGAACTTTTCTTAGGAAGGATTTTAGTTTCTCTTAGTTTTCATTCAACTTCCCTTCCACTAGTTCTTGGCTCGTCTCAACTCTGGTTTTTCGAGAACAAAGCTTCAGTTTCAAGGAAAGGATCTTTGACTTTCAGATATTCTAGTACTAATTTTGATTACCCTCTTCTAGAAAGTTCTGGATGAAAAATACTAATGAGAGGGGTTGGTTTGAAGCCTGAATCACAGGATAAAAATAATAGCACCAAATTGAATAAACTGAGAAGAACTATGCACAATCTTTGTATGAGAGCTAAGAGGTATCACATAAATTGATCATAATCCTAAATATGAACATATATACACAAACCAAATGGGGAAATCTACATTTTGTTCAATTGAAGTTAATTAGTTTTATGTTTTGAGGGTGGATTGCTTGTAGGCCTGAAGTTGGCCATATATTTAGTCAACTAGTTAATAACTATAATAGAAACTGTCCATGACAGCTAAACAGGAGCATGCACATGCACATCTATACACAAACAAATGGGAAAATATACATTGTTCACTTAGTTCAATTAGATTTGAAAAGATAACTCCTGCCCATCGATATGTTGAGAATTTCATATGTTTCAATGATTTAAGCAATAAAAATGCACAAGGGCTAACTTTTTTTCCTATAAAGTGCTTATTGAACACCTGATAGATTAGATTTAAGCAACAAAGTCCTTCAACAATCAATTATATACTCTATGGAGCAACCTAAGTTGAACATAAGTTTTGAATGGAGGAAAAGAAAAGAGACTTTTAAGGATTTTCTTGGTGCAGGCATACTCAGATTAAATGATTTTACAATTCCAATGTTCATAATTACATGGATAAGTTATAAAAGAAAACAAGAAACTGTCAGGTTTATTCATGTGAACAAAAAAACTAAACTTGAAGAGGAATAAAAGTTCCTATTTTATTCTATCTGCTACTGGAATCCATTGGGATGACACAAATCAACAACTGGTTCAACATAAAATTAGAATGCTTAAAAAATTTCATTGATCTGCATGAAATGATACAATATTACATGTTTACTCAAAATAATACCTCCCAATGTAACTACCTATTAGGAGGAACTTTGTTCAAGGGAATAACATATCGGAGTCCATTCTAAAGTTGGCCTTGATAAAGCTTTGGATGGGATGGAAGTTTAGAGATTAAGAATCCTTCCAAATCAACTCCTTTGATTTCATGCTCCTAAAATTCTAGACCTTGCTTCTCCATCAATCCATCATTAGGCCATGTTGTGCTTGCAACATGTGGCTCATCAGAACCTATTGTCACTGCTAGAACTTTGGCTCTTATGACACAAATGATTATAAAACCTCCATTTACATCATAGATGGTCTCATTAGACCTTATTTAATGAAAAAAAACTACATCTAATGCCTAAAGACCCTAACACCTAGACTTTAGCAAATTGACCTCTTGATGTGAACTTCATATGCTTGGTGCTCCTGCACCAGATAGTGAAGTGGAAGATTGGAGGGGATTCTAGCACAATCACAAATCTAGCAAAAATTTCATGGTTCAATTATCCCATGTCTCCAAATTGAATATATTGTGTATAATCATAGGGTCGCTAGGATCCTTGTAGACAAGCTGATGGTAGTTAGGCTGAATAATGGTTTCATCTACAATATTTAAGAATTACTCCACTTAAAAAGTGAACTTGGAGCTAAGCTATTGTAGCGTGTAGACATCCAAGTGACTTGAATATATTGTCAGTTATATCCTCTCCAACGATGAACTTCATTACATTAGCAAGAAACATAAACCAACTTGAATACATGTTGAGAACATGTATTCCAAAGGAGATAAATGTCCTATTTCCACATGTATATCCTTAGATCACAAGTATATATCTATTGTTATCTTTTAGTCACATGTTAAAATTCACATGTGGTATTCCTATTTCTAGAAGCTTCCTTCTTGTAGAAGATTCCTTGTATACCTTTATATACATAATACAGGGAGTGTAGAAATTTTATAGTTGTGATAATTCTTGTATCATTGCTCATCATTGCAGTTATCTTCCTTCACTCAAATTAGTTTAGCTTCCAATGAACTCATTTTAGTTCTCCATTGTCTTCACTTGTGACCATATGTTTGCTCTTTCTTATGCTAGATACTAAAGTTTCCTTGTAATATTTTCCACAAGAATCTTTGAACTTTCTTGAATCTAAAATAATGTTAAACTGCCATTGTGCTTCCATATACAAGCTTTCTAGTAGGTCAATTGCCTTATAGATACAATTCTTTGTCATTATATTTCATGTGGCCCTTAACTACTAAGCATTAGGAATAATGTAACCCACTCATTTGTATAAAGAATCATTATGTCTCCCATAATTAAAGTACTTCTCTACAGACCTCATTAATGTCTCATATCTCTTGTTCCAATATTACATTAGGCATTTTCTTTAAAATCCCTACCAAGCTACAATATCTAGTCACCACATTTGAGTCTCTTTTCAAGGATTCAAATATTATTAAGCTAGATGCTGATAAAATTCCCCAACCTGCTTAAGTAGGCAGAACCTTTGAAGGCATGATCACCTTTTGAGCACTTTAGGATAACGAGATGAGAATAGGGAGAAAAAAAGAAATAAATTATAGTCATGTCATGGATGAAAGCAATAGGTCAGTTGGACTTAAAGTTACAGCTGGTAGAGATAACACAAGGGACTAAAAAATGGTTACAAGCTAAAACTACTAAAAGAAAAAAAATAGAAGAGTCTACTTAGCAAGGTTGGATTCCAAAGTAGGAAAACCCTAAAAATGTCAAGGTAATAAAGCCATAAACTACAAAAATACAAATACTAAGTCTAGGATATGTGATCATGAAAGAGAGGTTCCCTAAGTTGTTTATATTTATTACATAGACAAAATTAGTGTCAATTATCATGACACATATTTGAAAATTGACTAGTCGGCAAATCAAAGAATTTAGATCTGAATTGAGTACATGGGTAATTAACAGACAAATGAATACTATCTAGCAGAGGAAGACTATATCAAACATAAAAAGAGAAGAGGTAAACATATATCCAAACTCTAGTACTGAGGCAATATAGAAAATATTAAATAAGTTTCCTTTTTCCTACTAGAATAACTTGGTAAATATTAGAAAAGATACCCCAGATACATATATGGCACATCAATGTCATATTTTTGTCTTTTTCTTTTAGTCAATTATCATGACAAACATTTGAGAAATAAGTAGAGGGAAAATCAAAGAATTATGAGATCTAAATTATATAGACAGGGATAATTAACAGACAAATGAAAGCTATGTAGCAGGGGAAGATTGGGGAAGACTATGTGAAACATAAAAAGAGAAGTGAAAAATAATTGCAATATCTAACATAGTAAATATATATCCAAACTCTAGTACTGGGACAATGTGTAACATATTAAATAAGTTTACTTTTTCCTACTAGAATAACTCAGTAACTATTAGAAAAGATGCCCTAGAGAAATCTATGGTACATCACAGTTGTGTATGTCGTTTTCTTTCATGACTACCAAATACAATAGAAACATCTAAAAATAATTGAACATAGACTACTCAATAAGTTGACATATAAGGGTTATGATCAGTAAATAAAAGAAAATGGAATATTTAAATTCCTCGCACTTGCATTGGTTGTTTACCATGCAACCAACCATTACCATGATTCACTTCACTATTGAAGATTTACTTGCATCTATTTATAAAAGAATTAAGATAAAAAAACATAAAAAAAACTTCAATTAGAGGATATTTTAATAAATGCTTTGTTACTTGCCTCTAGGAAATGATGTTTGTCAACTATTCCATGCAACAACATTGGAATCCTACATTTATTGGCATTATCTAGAAGTAAAATGTTTCAAAAAAAAAAAAACTTCATCTCAATCCTTACCACATCAACAATTTATATTCCATAAGAAGTTTATTGGTATAAAATCTTTTTCAAGCAAACAGATAGAACAAAGCAAACTGATGTCCATAAATGAAGTAAGACTAACTTCAAATGATTTTTCTATCTCCATGTGCTATCCTATTCAAATTGTTTCCAGTTATTCATGGCCACAACATCCCTTTTAATAATACTCTGCAATTCAAAAAGTGCATGCTCTAGTACATAACTTTACTTATATTTAGTCAAATCTTATGCAACATACCTCTTTCATGAGGTACATATCTCTGATTAGCATATGCTTGCTGACCCCTAGTATCCTTTCTTGGAGAGGACCTTCTGGAAGGAGACGGCCTTCTATCTAGTTTGTTCCTTAGATATCCACCCCGATATTGGTGTCTACCTGCCAGAGTCAATTTTTTTCAAGTGAACTTCTGCCTTAAAAAATAGAATATGTGCACTCCATAAGCAGCCAAAGAACTATGCATCAAAAAAAGTGAAACCTTGAATCCTTATCACTGATGCATATGATCTTACCATGAAATAGAGGTATATAAGAAACTTACAATGGCTAGTAACTCAAATGCTTGTTAGGTCTAAATCCGATATAAAGTACATAAAAAATTGATGGGTTGTTCAATTAACAAATTCAACTCCAAGCAAGGCCCTAATTGAAAGTGACTTTAATTTCACTTATAATAGAGTTGCTCCAATTTTAGCAAACGGGAGCTAAAGATATGTAGCAAAGACCCTTAAAAATTGATAAGAATTTATATGGAACAAGAAAGCTAATTGGTTGATGAAAAATTCTCACCCTTTCTAGCAAGGAGATTTACCAAGTTGAAAGAAGAGAGAAAGAAATCAGCAATAAGTCAAAAGGTAGAGACAAATATAGCACACAGAGGAGCAATGTCAAAGCAAATGTATTGGACTTCCTTGGATGATACTCTCAAGACATAATAAATGGTCATTAAACTTATCTTTGATAATATTTTTCAAGAGAAGTTACTTACTTTGGGTTACACGCTAGAGCATAATGGTCTGGACCCTTCAAAAATGCACTCTATTAATTACCTCAATGTTAAGCCTTTGAACTTCTAAATTATAAAAAACAACAGATTTCACAGTAGTGCTCAAAGATAAACTTTAGATGAAATATATTGGAATTGAAATTGGAAACTCTGGTTATACCATTATCTAGTATGGCTAAAGACATCTCCCTTAAACAGTAATGATTAACAAAGTGGAATCAAACAATACACACTTAAAGAACTTGCAAGTTGCATACTCCATGAGAAATAAGTTATTGCTATTTCAAGCACCCCCTAGAAAGTGAGATGATATATTTATTATTAATAGGGCATCAATAGAGGTTTTGAAACCACAATGAGGAGTCAAATAATCTTACTATCTATACAACTCCTAATATTTTTGCTTAGGAAAAGTTGAGAGAAAAAAGGGATAAATAATATTTTATCCACCACTTGTTCAATGTCAATACAATATAGAAAAGATGACTCAATGCATTATCCCCACAAGGAATGATTAATATTTAATTTAGGTTGGAGAAAATGAGCCATACCCAAACAATAATAAAGTGGCTACCACAAAGCCCGGTCAAATGGAGAGCTAATAGCTTAACAGTCAAGCACCTCAACATGAAAATGGAATGTCCTAATTTAGAGTCATATTGAGTCCATGAAAAATAACAATATCAAAGCCAAGCTAGGATCCTCAAGGACCAGAGTGTGGCTCAATGGTGGTTGTTGGAGAAAATAAACCACAATTAAACTATAATAAGGAACCTACCAAATATCCTAGTCACCGAGCAAGTTAGTAGCTCTATAGTAGAGCACCTTAACATTTATGGGAGGTTCTAGATTCAAGAACTAGCTGATAGATTCATGAATCAAAAGGCCAAGTCTAGTTGCTCTAACCCACATCATTTCATTCTAATACAAATAAGCTATGAACAAGGTGTCTGAGGGATATAGGAAAATAAGGTCAAGGGTGGATCATATTGGTACATGGGTCATAAAAGAAGATGGCACAATCCTGGGATAGCAAAAGAGTCACCCTTGAACTAGCAAGCCAGTTTCAAGGGTAAAAGGTCTTCTAGCCAAAAGATGTTTGAAGTGCATATGAAAACAAGTAGCCAGGATGTAGCCTCAAGACAAGGACACCAAGGGATAGTGCAACACGTTTTGGGGACAACAGTTCAAGAGGCCATTTTTTGGGGATGGCAGTATATATATGGAAAATTCAAATTTTTACAAGTTTAACTATACATCACATCAAGATTCAAGTTTAGAGTCTTATACATTCATATAATGCATAAAATTTGAGATTAATGTTCAATGTTCATTGATTCAAGTATAGTAGCAATTTAAAAATTAAAATTTCATTATTTTAGTTTTCATTACAACAAAAGGCACAAAAGGCCCCATCTACAAAATGAAAAAATATTCAACAATAGGAATAACTAGACCTCCTACAACAACACCTTATTTGAGCTTGGTATCAAAATCGTTCTCTAGCTCTAAGTCACTCCCTATATCAAATTATGATTCATCCAATGAGATCCCCACCAATCCCTGTTGCACCTTCTTCTGATCAATCTATCTAAAGTTTTCAAGATCAAGAACCCAACATACAACTAGATATTCAAGAGTTTTTCGATCCAACAGTCACAAGGCATTATAAACTACAACTAACTTCTCCACTCATCTAGAAGTAAGCCCATTCCTTTTGACCAAATTGAAATTATGGGTGAACCAATTCATCTATGCAACAAGGGAACTAGCCACTTGTGGGAGTAAGCATGTGACAAGTTGCTTCAGCTCTATTGTATCCTTCATATGTTGTGTTCACCATTAAATAGGGTCAAGAGTGGCTCTATCCATCCTAGCCTTTGGTTTGTTGAATGTTTAGACCCAAAGATTGAATGTCATTCACTACTTCCAAAGTCTAAATGTTTCCTTAACACTATATATCTTCCCAAGGGCCTTCGTAAAAATCTCATTTACCATATAATCATCAAAAAAAGAAAATATACCAACCCAAGATGCATATCACTTGGCGTTAATCATGTAAGCTGCCATATGAACCATAAGATATATGTATCAAAATTAGATATTAGGAAAGATCTGCCACAGATGACAGTAACGTCCAAAGATGACTGGTAATTGAAAGTCTCATTGATATGGTAAATCATTGATCAGAATTGCATTTAAGATATCCAGATGAGGATGTTTAGGACCTTAAAATAAGAG
The DNA here is from genome assembly GCA_007258455.2 of Sequoia sempervirens. NCBI lineage: Eukaryota > Viridiplantae > Streptophyta > Pinopsida > Cupressales > Cupressaceae > Sequoia > Sequoia sempervirens. The sequence continues at coordinate 984,891,640 of VDFB02271358.1, forward strand.
CAAAGTTAATGCACATTACATGATGCAACACTAACTTTTTTCTTGATTTCCTTTGGTTTTCTTTGATAGCTCATTAATTGACATTTTATAAAGACTTTAAAAGATTCTAGAATGAAAGTGCTAATGTTGAATGGAGTCCCGTTATAGGGATATGTGAGGACAAATTAGTATCCATTCAAATTGGAAGTCTCATTGATATGGTAAATCATCGATCAGACCAAGAACCCTAATTTACTACTTTTAGTGATTTTCAGTTTCTTGTATGGTTAGAATTGCATTAGTACTTTCATTCTAGAATATTGGTGGTGCTAAATGAAACAATCTATTATGTTCAATTACATATTTGGATGTGATAGAATTCCAAGTACTAATGCTGGATGGAGTCCCATCATAGGGATATGTGATCCCAAGATAACAATTGCAAGATAAATTGTTCTAAGAGATGTGGACCATTTCCATCAATTTAAATAGGGTCAATGTTCTTGTGGAGAATATTGGTGGTGTTAAATGAAACAATTTGAAAAATAGGATTACACCATAACAATGTGCACTACATCAGATATCGAATAATAATGAAGGGACATCCATCAAAGCATAACAGTAGGTACTTTTTTGTCATATGTTGTAGTTACAAGTGCCCTACTAGACATATGTTAAAATGCGGAAGCATAGACAAGGCAAGAGAATTGTTTCCAAAAATGTCTCAAACAAATGTGATATCATGGAATGTCATGATTAAAGGATATGTTCAAAATGGGTTTTTCTAAAAAGTCCTTAGAAAAGTTTAAGAAAATCCAATGAGTAAGTGTAAAGCCCAAATCCTCAACCTTTAATCTATTCATAGTAAACTAAATTTGAAAATATCAGGGTTTAAGGACTTACTTAGATGGCTTCAGCTTGCTAAATTGGAGAAGTGAAAGGTCAATATCAGAGAGGAAGAGTTTGGGGAAGCAAAGCCATTGCTATCATCCCAGCCTACTTGTGCCAAACAGAAAATGCCATTCACCACCTGTGCTAGCATATACCCTGCCTTTGCAAGCATCCTCCCAACGTGAAAATGGGAGCTTTGGAATAGGGAATGGACATTCGTAAATGCTATTGTATACTCAACTGTGTAGGGTAAAAGATGTCATAATGTCAAAACCTAAATGTGCACATTATTAGGAACTTGGCGGTAATTTTCATTTTAATAAAAATACTCTAAAACCATCACTACAACTTGCCAAATCGGAGAATTGAAAGGTATTAGAGGAGTGGGAAGCAATAGTGATGGGAAAATGATGAATGTTTAAGATTTTTTAATATAATAAATATTACTTTTGTTAGTAACTATTTTCCTTTCTTATTTTTTTGTATTATATGCATTTATGTTCTAGCTTTTTGATTTTTTCTTGGGTTTTTTCTCTCTTTGCTTTATTTTTTAATTTTTATCTACATTTATTTCATGGCCTAGTAATTAAGCCATAACATACATGCTATATGAATTTTTTTTCAACTTTTATTTTTTTGCATTTTTATTTATAAATTTATTCTTTATAAATATGCTAATAGATATAAAAAAATTTAAGTTAGTTTTCTATTTTGTCTCCTTTTACTTTCCTAATTAATTTTCTTTCTTCACCTTTTTTTCCATTGTATTGTTTTGTTCTATTCTATTTCCTTCTTTTCCCTTAACTGGTTTCAACATTTTGTTGCATGTTTTGACTTTCTTTTGGTTCTTTTTATTATTCATTTTAAATTTTTTAAATATTTTTTTGTCTTGTCTTCATTGGTCATTGTGCAACCTCCCCTTCTTCTCTTGTTTCTCTATTTAGATTGTTCTTGGTCTACAACTAACCACTTTTCTCCTTGAGCTCTTTCATCCTCATGATGGATCGCGAAGTGTGATCCGAAACGTTGATGCAAAAAAATCTCACACAATCTAATCCAAAAACGATGTAACATTAAATATAATTAATATATTATATATATTTAATATAATAGTAATAAGATTAAATTATATATAATATAATTATATTCATTATTATATTTAATAGTATATATAGGTAATATTATTATTATATATTGTATTCTATAATAAAAAATATTAAATATAAATATAAAATTATTATATTTAATAATTAATATATTCTTATATAGAACAAATTAAATTAATATATAAAAAATTTGATAGTTTAATTGATCTTTGGAGAGATTAGGAAAAAGAAAGAGAGATTGAGGGGGAGACAATTCTATATAGAGAGAGGAATATATACTAATGTCACTTGCACCTAAAGGAGGTTCAAGGATTGCACCAATAGAAAATTGTATGTTAATATGTTAGAGAGTATGTGTTTATGCATGGATGTGCTACAAATTCTAGTTGCATGTGGCTAGCTTAAAAAATTAATAATAAGTGCTAAATAATGGAATGAAATAAATTTAGACAAATCTAGATTAGGGCTCCCTAACATACTTCGCGCTCTTGGTCTTAGGTGTGGCGAAGTTAGGGCTCCCTAAAATGCTTCCTCTTTGACCCCATCATGTTGGACTATGGAAATAACACTGTTGATTCTCGATTCCTTAAAAGATCCCTTCAAATGGATTGAAATAATTGATAATGTATATGTATTATTTAAATGAAAGTGTTTGCAAGATAGCCCTCAAAATTATGCAATTGGATTGTCTAAATCATATTTTATTAGTGAAATTGGCCATAATTGCTCTTTGATACATTTGACATGCTAACCCAAGAGGAAAATCAAACTTGCTTCAAATCATAGTTAAAAACATTAATGATTCATTAACATAATGAGCAATAAAATTTAAAAAATGTAAATGTTAATTTTTTTTTATAAAATATGTGAAGGCCTTAAGACTACACCGAGAGGCATGCCTTCCATGCAATAGGTATTTTTGATGCACCAAGCAACCTAGGCAGCCAAATGGCCCGCTTAGGTAGGGGTCCCAAGAGGGGGGCTTAAGTCTATGGATTATGATCAAATTCGAAAGAAAAAAGAATAAATGAGTAATAGTCATTTATTTAGTCATTAATTTAGCCATATATTTAGTCATTTATTTAGTTATTTTATTTGTCTGATATTAGTCATTTATTTAGTTGTTAGTTGTGATTTTACCCAATTACCAAATTAGTCATTTATTTTCAAAATACTACAAGTTTTAGTCACGTAGTCATTTATTTACCAAATTCTACTAGTGTGACTTTATGCCCAATGGATAAAGACTAGTCATTCATGTTGAATTCTCTACGTCCTTTGTAGTCCTTGTCCCCAATCAAATCCACTGTTACCTAAAATTTGATTCTTGCCTTATCTTAATTTTTCTTATGTTGAAATCTTACACCAGGTGGGGGTTTATTGCTCATTTTGAACCCGGGTGAGATTTTCATCAGTTTTTCTAATTGTCCACCTCGCTGATTATGTTGTTATTCCTGTTAGAACACAATGGTCTACTGAGAGGGGGTGAATCAAGAGATACTAAAACTTTAGACCTCAAAAACTTAATGCAAATTACTTAGCTCCAAGAACTTTGTGCAAATTTCTTACTCAAACTCTTACTGTGTAGATTGAAAACTAAAAAATGCAAACACAAACATGCAATCATCATAAATGCCCACAACACCAGATATAAGTGGAAAACCCAAGATGGGAAAAACCATAGTGATAAAGGTTCTTGAGTCTATTGCTCAAATCCAACGTCACAAAATAAATCTCTATTACAATGTTAGGGATACAACCCAAGGATGCTTCAACACCCTTATTTGGGAGCTACAACTCCAAGGAAGCAACAAATCCCTGCTTTAGATGCTAAAACTTCAAGGATGCTACAACACCCTGAACTGAGTTACAACTCAATACAATGAGGCAACCACCTCTATGAAAAAAAACACAAGTATGCATAAAACTTGGTTCTACAAAACCTAATCATGCATCATTACATTCAATACAATGTTGCACTTTCTACAACTCACACTCTACTGCTGAAGCTACACTCTCAGCAACACACCTTTTCTCTACACTCTCCTCTAAACATAGAACAATCATTGTTCTATCTTGCTTCTCTACTCTTCTTTCCATTTCTGTAGTGTCTCATACATCTGCACTCTGTTGAATGCAAACCTAGATGATATTTTGTACTATAGTCTAGGAATTCCTTGCATGTACATTATTTGTCTATTGTACTGCTCTCTCCTTCTTGCAGACACACTACAACTCTCTATGCGACACTTCTCACCTTTGCAGCATACTCAACAAGATGTAACTCTATTCAATACTACATACCACTGTAAACTATATTCTCTATACGTGCACACATACTGCAAACATATCACTTTGACATTATCTAATTGTCTTCCTTCTCCACCAACTTGCTATTTTTTCCTTGAGATCCTCTCAACTGTCCATATCTTCTCAAATCTTTTGCCAGGGTTTCCTTCACTTGCAAACTTCACCAACAAGATACATGTACATCAAGCTACATGCCATCATCCATCTCATTGTAAATACATATGATAAGGATTATCAGATATTACCATACCTTTGTATCGAGCCACACAACTTTTAATTTTGATACAAAGAAATTTCTTTTGTTCTCTTTGTCAAACCCTAAAATATGATTATGCATTTAATGTATTCTATTGTCCATATGATCAAATTTGATCTTGATCATATCTATGATCTATATCGCCTCCTTAAATATCAAGTCTTCATTTACTTTGGTCTCTTGTGTAGCTAGACCGATAAATTCCTTCCTCTATGTCAGTTACCAAACGAAACCCTATTCATACAGACTTAGCCGTTTGAGATCTCCATCTTTAAATCTAGGCCATCAATCTATTTCTTCACACCACAATCCATTGGCTCATGTTCAACGTCACATCTTTAAAACCTTTCCATTAGATCAATTGTCTTTAATTATGCACTATCAATCTCCACCGATTGATGATCACCATTGGATCAATCACCTTATGATCTCCATCATTGATCTCCTTCATAGCCATCATGTATCGTAGAATTTCCTTTAGCCTTCAACTTCATAATTGTGATGCATACTCCTTTAGCAATGACCTTATCCTTCATAGCCATCACGTATCACTACATCAATTAGGACATCCACATCTATTTCTACAATGTGAAGAAATATAGCAATCACTGTCCAATCGCATACCTTTAAATCTCCATCATCCATCACATATTGCTGATATGTTGCGAGCATCACATTCCTATCTGTGATGCACCAAAATGTAGCGATCACCGTTGGATTAGCTATTGATCAATCTGCATTGTTCATCGCTATCTCGTTAGCTTTGACAACAGGTCCACCAAATCTCTGTGAGCTGAAGGGTTAACGCCAAGTGTCTACCTTTGATGTCATTCTCCACTACCGCTCAACACTCATCGTGCATTGTTGAAAGATTTACTTACTTTAAACTCATAACTGCGATGAACTAAGACCCTGTGATGCAATTTCATCTGTTGGATGTTCTTTCATTCAATCTCACCCATACATCTCATATTGTTGAAATCATCTTGACTCAAGGATGTATAAACGCAATACAGTAACACCTAGTGATGCAATAACCTTTTGACACCTAGCCTCCTAATGTCACGTTCCACTATTGTCACTCATCACTCAATTCTCCAACTACTTCACTTCACAATAGTGATGTGAAGCGATCGAGCGATATGATACCATGTGTCACTAGTCCCGTCAAGGCCCTGTTCTTCTTTATCATGCATCATCCAATCAAAATGATTGTGACCGTGAATGTCTTCATCACATATCATTGATCTATAGACCAATTTCAACTTTCTTTCAAAGAATGTTTGAGATCTAGCAATAGTTGTTCATCATGTATCGCTGAACCACAAACCAATTTTCAAAATCTATCTATGCTGTGTGATAGTCATCAAAGCTCCATTTTTGAATGTGTGCCATTTGATCTTCAAAGGAACCCATCACTTTTTGCCACATGTTCATCTTGTCATTCGCTTTATGACAATACCATCAATGCACGTTGTCCTCATCTTACCAAGTCTCACTGCCACGTCCACCTTACTCGGTCCCATAGTCGACATCCATTCTCCTATCACCCTATCATACATCATCCGATCATAATGATCGTGACCATTAAAAATATTCATCACATATCACTAATCTTGAGGCAAAGTTCAACTTAGTTTCTGCGATGTGAGATAACCACTTATCATGTATTGCTGAATTAAAAACCAATTCTCAAAAGCTATCTGTGATGCATGATATCCAGTAGAACCCATTAGTGATAATAACTGAGTGACAAGGTGAAGGGGCCAGTCACTGAACCAACTTAAAGGCCATAAGTTAAAACTTAACTAACCTACAACCTTCAACTAGTAGTCAACAACAAAATAGAAGAACATATTGGTTGCCATGATTGCAAACACATTAGGGTTTATCTATAAACCCTAGTATCACTTGAGAGCATAAATAATGTATTTTTGGATGCATCCTTCACTTCTTGGACCTGTAGATCACATCACTAGAATGCTCTCAAAAAACCCACATCGAATTTGGTACCTAATTTGTCATCACATACCTGGAAACAATTATTGCAAAAGGATGACAACATTTTTTCAACTATGCAACATATTGAACACCTTTCTCTTTTGCACCAAAAACCAATCCACATACTTCGTGATGAGTCTAGTTTATGGTCTAATTTTGGGTAGAATTTATGGTTTAGTTGCTGAAGTTATCATGGAATTTGATGTTAAGTATTGATAATTTTATAATATTTCCTCAAACTATAGACATTGGGCCTAATCCTATTTCTACAAACCTTTAATGATAATGGCATGTTATATGGAAAATCTATATTAATCCTACATGTGGTTAATGAATGTTCTTTAAGGTGGTTATAAATATGCAATTATTGTGTGTACTAGCATTGCCATGCATATATAATTTGAGGATGCTAAATTGAGAAAGACACCACCAGCGGGGCATGCACCATAACGTCCAACAAGGGAATCGTTCAAAGGTAAAAGGAGGTTGACGATAGGAGATTACCACTGCAAATCGAATGTAACTACATTGTAGTGGTCTTTATTGATGTTGAGCAAATATAGGCGTTACTATTGTGCTAAATCTGTGGGCACTTCTGACCAAATTCCATGCGTGCTTAACCGCCTCTCCTCTTTCTCTTCTTTCCCTAAATGGAATCCTCCCTATTCGTGGAGTTAACCTCCTTTCTTAGTTGGTAGTATAAATAAGGATCATATATTCCTTCTCAAGAGGTTGCACAATTTGATATTGTACTTTCACACTTAAGATTTTCAGCAATACAATTATGATATTCTTTTGTACTCATGAATTCCAATGAATAAAATGAAGTTTTAAGTTTGAGCATCTGTGTTCTCATTAGTTTTAGAGGATACTTTTCCAAGGGGGACCACTTAGTGAGTAATCCATCCTTTAGTTTAGTATTACTTTTTGTTTAGTAATTAGTTAAGAATTTGGCACCGACTGTTCTTGCAGCCAAAGTAGAGAGTAGTGTCTTGTTTGTTTTCTCATATTTTCATTTCAGTCATGCATTTCAGCTTAGTGTAGTTCTTGGTTGATGTTCAACAGTTCTGTTATTCCTTTCCAAGTAATTTACTTCCAGCATTGTGCCTTTCTTAGCTGTAGAATGAAAATGGTTGCTTTGGGTTCCTAGTGCACATGCTGTGTTGACCCATTTCAAGTTCACATCCCTAGGTTGACAAGTTAAATGCACCTTCATGATGATTTAAATAGCTATCCAGGTTAGATGTCCAATCTCTAAATAATGTATGTAAAGGAAGTTGTTAAATCATTATAGGAGGCCGACATTTTTGGTACCATTACTAGGGATGGTGTCAAACTAGGAAGTTCTTTGGAGCCATTGATAGTTTTCTTGCTATAGTATTTCTAAAAGTTGCTCTTAGTGTACCCCTCATTTAGGAAGCAATGACCCCCCTTATTCTTTACCAATTCTTTGTGTGAGCTAGCTGATAGTGAGTTGATACCACATGCATAGAAGAAGGAGAAGAGATGCTTATGGGAGATTCCTTCCTAACAATCTTGATCCATTCTAGCTAGAAGAGCTTCTAAATCTACTGAGGAACAAAGAAGAAGAGCCAAACCCCTTTGTTGTTGTATTTCCTAATCTGACTAGTTTTGAGGCTTCCATCAAAGACCAAAATCAGTTTGAGAATCCCTTTGCTTGGGAAATCCATCAAGTAGGCATGGGTGATGCAAATAGAAACAAACCTAACCAACTAGCTTTTCCTTTCCCCATTGTCCATCAGAATGAAGTTGACAATCTAAAAAATATCCCTGCTTCAGCCCTTCCTAAGTTTTATGGACTTGTTATAGAAGACCCTGATACCTTCTTGTTTGAGTTTGATATCCTCTGTAGGAGTTATGACTATACCACCGATTCCCATAGGCTTAGTCTATTTCCTACCACTCTGAAAGAAGCTACATTAAGATGGTTCATGAGACTAGGCAGAGATACTGTGGCAACTTGGGAGGAAATGAAGACAAACTTCCTTGAGAAATACAAGGAATATTATAGGGGAAGTGACATGAGAGGAGATGACATTTTAAGGATGTAGCAAAAGGAGGATGAGAGCCCGAAAGATTACATTTCAAGGTTTTTTTTCTACTTATAGAAATCTCCACACCATACCCTCAATGAAGAATCACAAAAGCTACTTTTCTTAAGAAGAATTAATGAGAGTTGCATTGATGCCTTGGACCTAATGGCAAGAGGAGATATCACACAAGTTCCTTGGGAAGACATCAAGAAAATATTCTAGAACTACTCTAGAGTAGCTTCAAAGAAAGGGAGATCTTATCAATCATTTATGGGTAATTCATCTACCAATGGAGTTTCAAGGATGGAGATCACAAATTTGCTGGCAGATTTCAAACAAGACATCATAAACAATCTAGCTACTCAGTTGGATACATTTCAAGCCAAGAAGAAACAAGAGGAGGTAGAGGCAATGTTGGCAGAGTATTTCCCCCATTGCAGACAAAAGAAGGACTATAGATGCAAGATGGTAGCTAATATTGAAAGTAAGTAGATTCCACGTGAGTTCAAACAAATCCAAATTGAAGTATATCAAGTCTACTATGTTGTACAAAGCAAGCCTTGGGCTCCAAGACAAGGTATGCCACTGGATCCACTATCTTATGTTGGGCCATATTTCAATTCCTATTCATTTGGTAACCAATGGCAGCCCTCATATCCATCCAGCTATGAAGGATATCCACCACAACCTTGGGGTAACCCTCCAAATGCTTGGCCAATCATCAAAAATATCCACCACAGTGGTAGTAACCTCAGGGGAATTGGCCACAATATCAAGGGAATTGGCAACCACCTCCAATAAATTGGCAACAAACAAATCAATGGAGGGGAGAACAACAATGGCCAACCTAGACAACTAGTTACATGCAACCACCTTCTCATCCCCAACAACTTGCTATAATACCTCCACCTACTAATTCAATCTCAAATGCACCTAAACCTACTCAGCTACTAGCTCAACCCACACCCAATCCAAATAACAAACCACAACAATAGCTTGTATACTTTGCTAATCCAAATCAATTCCCTGCATATTGTGTGAGTGTAAGTGACATCCACTTGCATTCAGAAACTAATTTACTAGCCCCTTCCAATCCCATCACTAAGCTTCTTGAGGAAAAAGGAAGAACCTCTAAATGATCCCATTCAACCAAGTGCACCTAAATATCCTGAACCAGTCCGAGCTAAGCAACTTGAACAAGAACCACCATTCCCTCAGAGATTAGAATTTTCCAAGAAAAAGGAAGAAAAAGAGGATACAACTTTTGACATCTTGGATCAGCTGAAGCATATATGTGTCCAGATCCCTCTATTTCAAGTTATAAAGGACGTCCCAATCTATGGAAAGGAAATCAAAGAAGCATGCCTCAAGAATTCAAGAAGGAAAAAAAAGACCTGACTACAATTCATGTGGTGGGATAACTAGCTGACATCATGCTCGAAAAAGTGACTATCCCCAAGTATAATGACCTAGGTAGTCCTGTGGTAGTAGTTGTTATAAACGAGATCCAAATAAAGAATGCTTTGATTGATTTAGGGGTAGTAATAAATGTAATGACTAAGGACATCCTGCAACAACTAAACATTGCAAGCATGAGATCTACTCCTACTATCTTGCAGCTTGTCAATAATTCTACTATTAAGCTTGATGGTATAGTGGAGGATCTTGTGGTAATTCTAGACTCTTGTGAGTACCCAACATACTTCTTGATTCTTTCTCCCAAAGCTACATTAGGCGGGTATCCCATTATTCTTGGAAGGCCATGGTTAGCAACTACAAATGCATATATTGGACATTGGTTAGGTGACATGACCATTTCTGATGGGGAGAGCACCAAATTTTTTGTTCTTTATCCTTCTGCTCAGTCATCCCATGATGAGGATAATCACGTATGGCCACATGTTGGTGAAGAGGTGGAGGAAGTTAATTCTGTGGCGCATCTTATAGGCAGAAGCTCCTTCATGCAGCTTCAAGACAAAGATGAAGTATTGGCTAACATCATTTTGAATCATTGTGAAGTGGAAGAAACACCATATTCTCATTCTACTATTCGAGTCAAGACACTTCTGCCTACTCTTCCTATAGGCACTTTTCCTACAAATGTCCTTCCTGTAGCCACTCTCCTTGCAACCACTCTTCTTGTAGCCAGACTTCCTGCAGCAATAGGTATGTCCCATACATTGCTGCCATATGAACTAAAGGTACCATGTATTAGTGAAACATCCATGATAGAGTTAACTACACAAATGTAGGTGTTAGAAGGAAAATATTTGAATGCTAACAACAAACTGAGTGAAGAACAACAATTTTTATTGAAAAACTTATTAAAGACCCACCAACATGCATTTGTGTGGGATTACCATGATATGAAGGTATTGGACCCTAAACTTTGCGCTCATATAATTTACATCAGAGATGATTGCACCCCAGTGAGGCAGCCACAAAGAAGAATTAATCCTACATTGAGAGAAATTGTAAAAGGAGAACTGCATAAATTACTAGATGTTGGATTTATCTACCACATTTCAGATAGCTAGTGGGTGTCTCCATTAGTAATTTTACCCAAGAAAGGAGGGAAATGGTGAATTTTTGTTGATTACAGGGAACTTAATGCTGCCACCAAAAAGGACCATTTTCCCTTACCTTTCATAGATCAAGTTTTGGACTCACTTGCAAGAAAGTAATACTTTTCTTTTCTAGATGGATTTAACAGCTACAACCAGATCCAAATTGCACTGGAGGACTAGGAGAAGACCACCTTTACCTATCCATGGGGGACCTATGCCTACTCAGTACTCCCATTTGGCTCATGCAATGCACCTACAACTTTTTAGAGGGAATTCATTAGCATATTTTCATATATCTCTCTTGATTGCATGAAAATTTACATGGATGACTTTACCACTTATGGTGCTGATTTCAATCAGGCATTGCAGAATCTCAGGAGATTCCTACAAAGATGTGAAGACCAAAATTTGTCCTTAAACAGTGAAAAGTGCTTCATGATGATGCAAGAATGTGTAGTCCTTGGCCACTACATCTCCCATAAAGGAATTCAAGTAGATCCTGCAAAGATTGAGGTGATCACAAATATGCTCACACCTACAAAATAGAAGGATGTTAGGAGTTTCTTAGTCCATGTAGGATATTATAAGTGTTTCATCAAGGATTTTAGAAAAATAGCAACACCATTGTATACTCTTCTCACTAAAGATGTTGAATTTTAGTGGACTGAAGGTTGTGACAAGGAATTTTCTGATTTGAAGGTAGTCTTGACTCATGCTCCTGTACTCAAAGGACCTAATTGGGAGCTTCCTTTCCACATCCATACAAATACATCAGATTATTCCATAGTAGCAGTCTTAGGACAAAGAGAAGGAGCTATTGGAAATTCCATTTATTTTATCAGCAAAAATTTGTAGGGAGTTGAGTTCAACTATACAGTGAAAGAGAAAGAAATGCTGGCAGTGATCTATGCTTTGAAAAAATTCAGGCATTACATAATAGGTTACCAAATATTTGTGCAAACTAATCATGCAACCATTAGGTATCTCATGAATAAACCTCTGATCTCTAGTAGGATGGAAAGATGGTTATTGTTGATGCAGGAGTTTGACATAACCATTGTGGATAAACTAGGGAAGGTCAATGTTGTTGCAGATTTTCTTTCAAGGCTAACTACATCAGGGGATAATCAATCCATAGATGACTCTTTTCCTAATGAGCATCTATTCTCTTTCACTGTACAAAAACCTTGGTATGTTGACATCACTAATTATTTGGTCACAGGTAGAGTTCCTCCTCACTTCTCTCCAAAAGAGAGAAGGGAACTCATTAAAAAATATTTTCCTTTCTCATGGATTGTTGGATGTTTGTTTTATAATGGACCAAACCATGTCATAAGGAGATGTGTGAGAGAAGATGAGACATATGAAATTTTGCATGCATGCCACAATGAACCATGTGGAGGAGATTTTGCAGCCAAGAGGACAATAATGAAGATTTTGAACATGGGATATTACTGGCCAACACTCCACAAGAATGCAAGAAGGTATACAAGAAAATGTGATAGATGCCAAAGAATGGGTAGGCCAACCAAATATGATGAGATGCCACTTTACCCTCAGGTAGTAATCACTCCTTTTGACAAGTGGGGATTGGATTTTGTAGGACCTATTGACCCTCCATCAAATGGTAAGTCTTATATCTTGGTATGTACCGATTATGTAACAAAGTGGGTAGAAGTTAAGGCCATGAAGCATGCAAGAGATAATAAAGTTGTAGAATTTATTTATGAGGAGATTTTCACAAGGTATGGAGTTCCAAGAGAGATAGTGACTGGTCAAGGGGCTCAATTCACATCAATCCTTGTTGTAGCACTAGTCAATGAGTACAACATAAGACACAAAAATTTGACTCTTTATCAACCCCAAGCTAATGGCCAAGTTGAGGTGACCAACATAAAAATTGAAGCTATTCTAACCAAAATAGTAGCTATCCATTGAAAGGATTGGGAAAATAGATTACCAGAAGCTGTTTGGGCCTACAAAACTACTTGGAAAAAAACTATAGGCTTCACTCCATTTGAGTTTCTATATGGAAAGGAAACCATGACGCCCATTGAATTTGAACATAAGACTCTTAGGACTGCAATAGATTTGGGGATGGATATCTGTGAGGCACAAAAAGAAAGAATCATGCAACTAAATACTTTGGATGAGATGAGGAGAGAAACCTTACATCACACAAAGGTAGTGTAGAAGCATAGAATCAAGTGGCATGAAAAATGAATCAAGGACAAGAAATTCCAACTAGGAGATTGGGCCCTGCTCTATGACTCAAGGTATCAGGATAATGAAGGAAAATTGTAGACATGATGGCTAGGACTATATGAGGTTGTTGAAGTATTCCCTAATGGTGTTGTACAACTCATTACTATTGACCCAGTCAAATTTAAGTTGCTTTTCAATGGTCATCACCTCAGATTATATCACAATCCAACTTCCAAGGAGGAGTTTCTGCAACAATTCACTCAGCATGCATCACCCGAGCTTCCTATAGCCGAAGGAAGTGGACCTAGTTTCCCTCATTTTGGATGATTAAGGTACATTTTTTTCATAATAAAGACTTCCACTTCCATGGGAGTCCACTTCTTCACCCATCTTCCCATCCTGCATCTCGACCTTTCTCTCTCTTCCATCACTTCACTTCATTCCACTCCACCTCATCCCACCTCATTTTCATTAATTGGTCAACTTATTTCCTAAAAAGGTGAACGGTACTTTCTCCATGATCTTTGCAACAAATCCTTCACACATTCATGTATGTGCATATTAATTGCTATATCTTAATTGTCTTTAAGTGCATTCATTTAATTGTTGTACGCTAGTATGGATGTTCACCATAACATGCCAATATTCCCTACCCCATTCAAATAATCATCATGTATGTGAGGAAGCATGCCCAAATTTAGGTTGGGGGAGAAGGAAAAAGATGTGAATATTTTTCCCACATGTCAGTCCATGCTGGTCTACATTAGAAAAATTTAAATTGAGCCGATTTGAAATCTGAGTGAGAGAACAACTAGCATGTGTGAGGTGGCACCAATTGCTGCCACCATATCTCTCCATCATAGCTTTCCTTTATTACTCATTCCTTGCCATTATTGACCCTATCATATCTCAAGTTGCAAACAAAAGGTAAATTAGAAAGGGAAAATTTAGCAAGTGTTGTAGGAAGGTAAATTTGGTTTTCAGATGAGAATTGCAGGAAGGAAACCACAAAGAGTTTGTTTGATTGTAGACAATGGCAGGTGGGTTAATTCAAAATGAACTCATCATGCATGATGTATTACTATAGGATGCACCTTTCTTGGTCGAATTCAGAAACTGCAGGTGGATAGACTACTTCTTGAAACTGGACGATTTTGATGAAGAAATTGCACTAGAATTCGCCCAGACATTGTCTGAAGGGAAGGCCACAATAAAAGGGCTGGAGGTCATGGTGACTGAAGAAAGAATTGCAGAAGTTACAAGGTTACCTATTGATGGTGAAAATTTCCTTGCTTCCAGAGATGTCAAATCAACTAGGGCTGAATTTATAGAATCGAGCGACCCTCCATTGAGCATAGATAAGCAGAGTGTGAAGAGAATGTCTCCGCCTGGGCCATGGAAGTAGATAGTTGTTTATGTCATAAAATATATCACCTGTGAAGGTCGTCAGTCAAATCTGCATTTCATGCACTTCAAGATTTTGAATCACATGAGGCATGAGAGGAGGATGAATGTGTTGAACATATTGTACAACCTTCTTTCAATCATGGCGTCTGAGACTCAAAAAGGTAGGGACAATTCTATTTCCCACTATTGTCTGATTAAATTGTTAGTTGAGAAGTCTCTGCATGATGTGTCTGGAATGACCTGGGAAGAATTCATAAAAAATGATCAAATTAGACCTGAGCATTTGCAACCTATGGTTTTACCTCAACCTTGTAGGTCTAGCAGGAGATTGAACATGACTGAAGCCACTCTTGGTGCTTTAACCTTTGGCACAGGCCCTAGTGTAAACCCTCCTATAGTAGAAGAAACCATAAAAATTAGCTCTTTTGGGACAAATCACTCAGACAAAGAAAGTTCTTTCCTTGATTTTGATGATGATGTTCCACTTGGCATCCTAATGAAAACTAGGGCATAGAAGAGAGAGGCAGAAACAAGAAAAGGAAAAGCTAAAAAGAAGCTGACAAAAAAACAAATACCAAGCTCTAAGAAACGAAAGGCTGACACTGTTCATCCTGCAGCCAAAGAAAAACATGAGAGCTCTCCTAGGAAGTAAAGACCAGTCAGGCCAACCTTTGGTATGCCTCCATAGGAAAGCCCTAAGTCTAGAGAAGTACTTCAGGGGAACACAAAAGCTCCAATGAGGCAAGTGAATGTCGAGGAAGAGGACATACTTAAGATGGCAGCAAACATAACATAGGTAGATCTTGTTGACATTATAGAACAAGTCAAAAATCAAGGGTATGAGGAAAATCAAGATTTCCTGTAGCAAGAGACCTTGTAGCAAGAGATCCTATAGCAAAAGCTAGAACAAGAGCAGGAGTACTTGCGACAACAACAAGAATTGGGAGAACAATTAGTACCCCTGCAGCCATAATTGACGGGACAACCTGAATCCTCACAGTTAGTACCATGTGAAGAGCAAGCATCAATGCCAGGAAAAATGATGGTAGGAATACATAACCCCCCTGATTTTTCAATGTACAAGATAGCCATGCATTTATAGAAAGAGATGCAAAGAAGGGAAGAAGAATGGAAGGAGGAAAAACACAGGTTAAAGAAGGAAATTCAAAGAAAGATGAAGAGATTGAAGACAAGGATGCAAAAATTGCTACTTAAAGAAGAAGGTGGATGATATGGCAGCTTTGGTACCACATATTTTAGAATGCAGGACCCCTCCAAGGGTCTATGCTTTGAATTTGAAGGAGAAATATCTTTCTTTTAGGCTAGCGAGAATTGTCTTCGATTTGAACCCTTCCATTGAGACCCCTACTGAATTTTTCAATGCTTATTAGATTGCTTCCCCTGAAATGGAGAATTTTTCATGTGAGTTTTATTTTCATAATTATGCTATGACTCAAGACCATGATTGGAATCCATTGTTGTATGTTGGGGATGTCCAATTAAGGGCATTTATGTCCTGGGTCCAAAATGAGATTAGTTGGGGACAACAATATGGGGCTTATAAGCAAATGGAATCCAATATCCATCTATCCATCAGGGCTAAATCAAGGAATCCAAGGGACATTTTGAGGGAATGGCATAGAATTCTTTTCAGACCTATCTATGGTAATAGGATCATGCCTTGGATAGAACCAGTCTCTAGTGAATATGAGGCAAAGGAAAAGGCAAAAGAGGAAACTATGAAGAGATACCTCTCACAAAGATGGAACAGCCTAACTGATGAGCTAAAGTAGGTTGAGCCTCATTCCATCTAGAACTATATTACAGCTCTTAAAAGAATTGGCAGGTATATTCACATTGGAAGGGCAAAGGGGAAATTATAGCTTCCCATGACTTTTCAACCACCCATCTTAATGTGGCCCATACCAAACTTTAGGTTTTATCACATTGATATTGTTGCAGAGAGGAAGAGATGGAGTAGATTGGACATATTGGGAGGATTCTATTGGGACCTTGATTCATGCACAACACACTCTAATGTGGGACAGTTGTTAGTTGAAAATTTTAGAGCATTAACCAAGCAGAAGAACAACCCTTCCCCTATTGGAGGACCAACAAAAACTTAGGTTGGGGGGAGTGATGGATCTAGTTTGTGGTCTAATTTTGGGTAGAATTTATGATTTAGTTGCTGAATTTATCATGGATTTTGATGTTAAGTATTGATACTTTTATGATATTACCTCAAACTATAGACATTGGGCCTAATCCTATTTCTGCAAACCTTTAATGATAATGGCATGTTATATGGACTATCTATATTAATCTTACATGTGCTTAATGAATTTTATTTAAGGTGGTTACAAATATGTAATTATTGTGCATACTAACATTGCCATGAAGATATAATTTGAGGATGCTAAATTGAGAAAGACATCGCCAGCTGGGCATGCACCATAGGGAATCATTCAAAGGTCAAAGGAGATTGACGACAGGAGATTCCCCATGCAAATCAAATGTAACCACCTTATAGTGGTATTTATTGATGTTGAGCGAATATAGGCATTACTGATGTGTTGAATCTGTGGGCACATCTGACTAGATTCCATGCATGCATAACTGCCTCTCCACTTTCTCTGCTTTCCCTAAATGGCATCCTCCAAGTTCATGGAGTTGACCACATTACTTAGTTGGTAGTATAAATAAGGATCAAATGCTCCTTCTCAGGAGGTTGCACGATTTGATATTGTACTTGCACTCTTAATATTTTCAGCAATATAGTTATGATATTCTTTTGTACTCATGAATTCCAATGAATAAAATAAAGTTTTAAGTTTGAACATCTGAGTTCTCATTAGTTTTAGAGGATACTTATCCAAGGGGGGCCACTTGGTGAGTAATCCATGCTTTATTTTAGTATTAGTTTAGTATTACTTTCTGTTTAGTAATTAGTTAAGAATCTGGCACTGACTATTCCTATAGCCACTAGAATTCCATTCTGTGATTGTTCCTGCAACGAATGCAGATAGAGTAGTGTCCTATTTGTTTGCTTAGATTTTCATTTCTTTCATGCATTTCAGCTTAGTGTAGTTTTTGGTTAATTTTCAACATTTATGTTATTCCTTTCCAATTAATTTACTTTTAGCATTATGTCTCTTAGTTGTAGAATGAAAATGGTTGTTTTGGGTTCCTAGTGCACATATTGTGCTGACCCATTTCAAGTTCACATCCCTGGTTTGACAAGTTAAATGCACCTTCATGATGATTGAAATAGCTATTCAGGTTAGATGTCCAATCTCTAAATCATGACTATAAAGGCCTAGTTGTTAAATCATTGTAGGAGGCCGACACTTACAAAAATAGGTTCACTACTCTCACATTCATCCTTTGAGCGTTATTGTGTTTATGTACACCATTGATCTATCATCATGACAATATCTCCCTTGCATGATCAATTCTACACTCTTTTGACATTAATTCCAACCTTCTTACTTGCAGGATCAGTTTCATCTCACTTCTGATCCCTCTTTTGACATCAATGACAACAATATGCCAACAATCTCACCCTTTGTCATTGATGGAAAAACCTAAATTCTTAATGATACCAATTATCCAATTCAACATTCGTACTAGTATCATCTTTTAATTTCCACTTCAATTTTTTCTTTCTCCAATGCTCCTCTTTGAGTATTTGCATGACTTTCTCCCCCTTTGACATCAATGGAAAAGGGATCACTCCTTTGAAAGCATTCTCCCCCTTTGAAAAAAAGTGCAAAGGTCTAGCTGTACTCTAATATCCTCCTTAGACATTCCTTTTCCTTTTCTCATCCTTATGAGCATCTTCACAACTTTCTCTCTTTTGCTCACTTCTCTCTCATGCTCAATTCTTTTGAGCACTCGCTCATCCTTTCTCTTCTTTCTCTCAGGTCACCATACTACTACAACCTTCACTTCTTAGAAATGGAAAAGGGACTTAGCTCCCCCTTTGACTAATACCAACTGAAGACATTTTTTTTCTCCCATGCCAATTGTTGCATTCAACCTTTTTACTGCAATGACAAAACCATATGCTCCAACTGCCTTGTACCAATTAACAATATTTGATGCTAGTTGGAATGCCATTACATGCTCTGATCTGATCAGGTCAGATACCAATTGTAGACATTATGATTCATGCTTTGTACCAATTGAATCATATTTCAAACAAAAATTGGTGATATCATGCCCTAATACTAATTATCATTCTGATAGCAATTGTGAATATGTTCACTTTATGCTATGTACCAATTGATATCCTGGAATACACTGTATCAGGTATAACATTGCTTTGATACCTATAGTAGCTCCCCCTTAGACCTTGCTCCATTCTTCACTAGCTTCATTTCAAGGGCTCTATAAAAACTAACCTATTCTGAACTAAATTGTAGTGGTCTAATACCACTTTAGAGCTACTATATGCAGAACAATTTCCTTTTAGCCATATATTTCCTCCTTCTAGGCAAGAAGCATTTCTCTTAACAGAGCATCTACACCACCTTTTCTTCAATACCTGATACCAATTATTGATATCAATTTCTACAACAACTATCAACTATATGTTGATGTTCTTACTCTCTGATGAGCATTTCAAAGAGCAAGAATGTGACCATTAATCTACAACCATCAAGTCATTAGAAATTTGTAAAATATGTTTTATTTGACTTGATCTCTTTCTTCATTTCCAGGGATGAATGAAATATCAATTTAGCTTCCCATGGATCCATACCCCATCACTATTAATTAGTGACTTAAAGAAGAAGCAGCCTCATGGAGTGTCACCTGCCAGTCTTTCTCTTTCCAGACCTTTTTGGGATTCTTCTCTTTCTTTTCAGTATTCTTTTCAAAAATATGGGAACAATTGTTCACACCAAGAGAAGTATCATTCCTTGTATTATTTCTCTTTCTATGTACTGCAGGTCTTACAAGATCTAGTTTGTAGTCTTTAGCCATGTAAACAAAGTTGTCACACATGTAGCATACTGCATACGTATTCCTTACATGAGCAAATGAATTTCTATTTACATATTTAGTGCTCCTTCTAAGTGCGACTCTACATTCTCTAGCCCTATGACTAAATTGATTACAAGTATAACAGTAACCATTAAAACATGGGGAGTACCTAGTCATAACATTCCTCTGAATATGATATGGAGGTCTTCTTTTTCTTTGCTTCATGTATCTCATCCTTGTGAATATTTTTGCATCAACTTCCTTTGTGTACTAATTTTTCTTTAGGCTTCTAGGAGTTGGTTTCTCCACTATCTTATATGTTGCAGTCATATTCTTTTGATAATCAGGAATAGAATGGTTGTTCTTCCTCTTGTCTACAACAGGTCTCTTTTCTTCTTTAACATTCTTCTCATCACCAACAAACTTATTTTCTTCTTTATATTTCTTCACCTTAGTAGTGCCTCTTCTTGATCTTCCATTTCTAGAGTCATTTTCCTTGGTACAACTTGTGCAGGCTTTATCTTCCTTTGTGCAATATCCTTCTTCTGCTCTAAGTTTGTCAAATACTCTTGTAGAAGTAGAAGAGCTCTCTCCTTTCTCACAGCCAAGGTCAATCTTTACTCTTGGTCTTGATCTCTGTCTCGATGGATCTTGTGATCTGATCAACTCATTTAACATCTTAGAGCCCCCTTTCAACTTCAAGCCTTTATCAATCTTCTCCGTGGATTTTTCTAATTCTTTTCTCAAGGCCACTATTTCTTCTTCCAATTTCATGCACTCACTTGATTTAGACTGTATTTTGGATCTAACTACATCATCTACCATTCTTGCTTCTTCCACTTGAGTCTTCAAGTTGATCACCATTTGATTAGATTCTTCAAGCCTCTTATTTATCTTTTCTATCTCTTTTTGTGCATGCAAATTTTGTTCTTCATTCTCTTTCTTCAAACTTTTAATCTCATCAAGAGCATTGATGATTTTACCTTCAAGGTCCACTTCTTCTTCTTCTTTACTAGAGTTTTCAACTTATTCATCTTTATCAGAACTCTAAACCTCTTCATTAGAGGTCATTCCAAATGGGTCACACCCATAGAAACTTCCATGTTCATCATCTAGTTTACCACTAACATCAGATGACCCTTTTTCTTCACTTGTGTGCAGATCCTTCTTCTCATACTCCTTAGTGTCCTCTTCTTTCTTAGGATTATCCTTTTTACTATGACAACATTTAGCAACTATAGGACTTATTCTACCATAGTTAAAACTTTTAGTGAGTAGCTTACCTTTGTATTTTCCAAAGCCTCTTCTCAATCTCCTAATGTAATCAACTTCCACTTCATCAGGCTCCTTAGATCCAAAAATGGATGCTTCTTCCTCATCACCTCTAGCTACACATTCTCTCATGAATGTGTCTACTATCTTCTCATATTCACTTGTATTCAAACATTTAGACTTTCTTCCATATTTCTGACTCACAACCTGCACCTTACAATCATCATCTCCATACATTATTTTCAACTTATTCCAAACTTCATATGTTGTTTGACAATGCATGACTTTGACCAACACGGAACTTGACAATCCATGAAGAATTATATCTCTTGTTGTAGCATTATCCTCATATGCCTTCTTTTT
The DNA here is from genome assembly GCA_007258455.2 of Sequoia sempervirens. Classification (NCBI taxonomy): domain Eukaryota; kingdom Viridiplantae; phylum Streptophyta; class Pinopsida; order Cupressales; family Cupressaceae; genus Sequoia; species Sequoia sempervirens. The sequence continues at coordinate 984,913,037 of VDFB02271358.1, forward strand.
AGCTTTAGTTATTAGATGTGTAGTAGGAACTATATATCCATTTACAACATACCTCCAAACATCACATCCTATGGATCCCAAATATCCTTTCATCAATGAGCTCCAAAAGATATATCTTGATCCATCAAAGATAGGTCCATCATATGCAAGTAAACTTTCTGACTAACCATTGTGTTCACTTTATCCAAGATCTAATTGAGTTGATTAAGCTTATCCTAGGGAACCTAGGGCTCTGATACCAAGGGTTGGAACACAATGACCTACTGAGATGGGGGTGAATCAGTAGATACTAAAACTTTAGACCTCAAAAACTTAATGCAGATTACTTCCTTAGCTCCAAGAGCTTTGTGCAGATTTCTTACTCAAACTCTTATTGTGTAGATTGAAAACTAAAGAATAAAAACATAAACATGTAATCAATACAAATTCCCAAAACGCTAGATATACGTGGAAAACCCAAGATGGGAAAAACCATGGTGACAAAGCCTGCTTAATTCTACTACTCAAATCCAACATCACAAAATAAATCTCTATTACAATGTTTAGGGATACAACCCAAGGATGCTTCAACACCCTGATTTAGGAGCTACAACTCCAAGGAAGTGACAACTCCCTGCTTTAGAAGCTACAACTTCAAGGATGCTACAACGCCCTAATCTAATCTACAACTCAGAACAAGGAAGAAACTACCTCTGTGATAACAAACACAAGTATGCATAAAACTTGGTTCTACAAAACATGATCATGCATCATTACATTCAATACAATGTTTCTTTTTTTGCAACTCACACTTTGTTACTAAATTTGCACTATCAACAACACACCTTTTCTTTGTACTCTCCTCTACATAGAACAATCACTATTTTATCTCCCTGCTCTACTCTCCTTTCCCTTTCTGCAGTGTCTCATACATTTGCACTCTGTTGAATGCAAACCTAGATGATATTTTTTATTACAGTCTAGGACTTCCTTGCATGTGCATTCTTTGACTACTATATTACTCTCTCCTTCTTGTAGACACACTACAACTCTCCACGCCACACTTATTATCTCTACAACATACTTGGCAAGATGTAACTCTATTTAGTATTGCATACCACTGTAGACTATATGCTCTATAGGTGCACATATACTACAGACATATCACTTCGATAATATATAATTGTCTTCCTTCTCCACAAACCCGCTATCTTTTCCATGAGATCCTCTCAACTGTCCAGATATTCTCAAATCTTCTGCTAGGGTTTCCTTCACTTTAAAACTTCACCAGCAAGCTACCTATACATCAAGCTACACACCATCATCTAGCTCATCATAAAGACATCTGATAAGGCTTATCAGATATTACCATACCTTTGTATCGAGCCACACAACTTTTAATTCTAATATAGAGAAATTTCTTTCATTCTCTTTGTCAAACCCTAAAATCTAATTATGCATTCAATGCATTCTATTGTCCATATGATCAAATTTAATCTTGATCATATCTACGATCTGTATTGCCACCTTGAAGATCTAGTCTTCATATACTTTGGTCACTTGTGTAGCTAGACCAATAAATTTCTTCCCCTATGTCGGTTACCAGATGAAACCATCTTCACACAGACTTAGCCATTTGATATATCCATCTTTGAATCTAGGTCATTGATCTCTTTCTTCGTGCCATGATCCATTGGCTCACATTCAACATCATATCTTTAAAACCTTGCCATCAAATCAATTACCTTTAATCATGCATCATCAATCTCCACCGATTGATGATCACCATTGGATCAATTGCCTTATGATCTCCATCATCGATCTCGTTCATATCCATCACGTATCACAAAATTTCCTTCGGCCTTCAACTTCATACTTGTGATGCACACTCTTTTAGAAATGACCTTATCCTTCATAGCCATCACATATTGCTACATAAATTAGGACATCCACATTTGTTTCCACAATGCGAAGAAACATAGCGATCAAAATCCGATCGCATACCTTTGAATCTCCATCATCCATCACATATCGCTGATATGTTGCGAGCATCACCATTCCTATCCACGATGCACCAAAATATAGTGATCACCATTGGATTAGCTATTGATCAATCTGCAATGTTCACCACTATCTTGCTGGCTCTAATAATGGGTCCACCAAATCTCCATGGGCTGGAGGGCTAATTCCAAGTTTCTACCTTTGACATCATTCTCCACTTCCACTCAACACTCATTGTGCATCGCTGAAAGCTTGACTTACTTTGAACTCATAACTATGATGAACTAAGACCCTATGATGCAATTTCATTTGTTGGATGTTCTTTCATTCAATCTCACCCATACATCACATATCGCTCAAATCATCTTGACTCAAGGGATGTATAAACACGATTCAATAACACCTAACAATTCAATAACATTTTGACACCTGGCCTACTGATGTTACATTCCACTATTGTCACTCATCGCTCAATTCTCCAACTGCTTGCTTCAAAACAACGATGTGAAGCAATCAAGAGATATGATTCCATGTGTCACTAGTCCCGTCAAGACCATGTTCTTCTTTATCATGCATCATCTGATAATCATGATCGTGACTGTTGAATTTCTTCATCGTGTATCGCAAATCTATAGACCAATTTCAACTTTCTTTCTGCAATGTACGAGATCTAGCGATAGTCATTCATCACATATTACTGAACCACAAACCAATTTTCAAAAGCTATCTGCAATGTGTGATGTTCAATTATAGCTATTGGAGCTCCATATTTGAATGTGTACCATTTGATCTTCAAAGGAACCCATCACTTTCTACCACATGTTCGTCATGTCATTCACTTTATGACAATACCATCAATGCACGTTGTCCTCATCTTACTGGGTCTCACTGACATGTCCACCTTACTGGGTCCTATAGTCGGCATCCATTCTCCTATCACCCTATCATACATCATCTGATCATAATGATCGCGAGCATTGAAAATATTTATCGCATATCACTAATCTTGAAGCAAACTTCAACTTGCTTTCTGTAATGTACGATAACCACTAATCATGTATCGTTGAATTACAAACCAATTCTCAAAAGCTATCCACGATGTGTGATATCCAATAGAACCCATCGGTGATAATAACCATCGAGTGACAAGGTGAAGGGTTCAGCCACCAAAAAAACTTAAAGGCCATAAGTTATAACTTAACTAACTTGCAACCTTCAACTAGCAAGTCAACAACAAAATAGAAAAACATATTGGTTGTCATGACTGAAAATGCATTAGGGTTTATCTATAAACCCTAATATCACCCAAGAGTATAAATAATGCATTCTTGGATGCACCCTTCACTTCTTGGACTTGCAGAGCACATCATTGGAATGCTCTCAAAATACCCACATCGAATTTGGTACCTAATTTTTCATCACATACCTAGAAGCAACTGTTGTTGAAGGATGGAAACATTTTTTCAACTATGCAACATATTGAGCACCTTTCCCTTTTGCACCAACAACCAGTCCACATACTTCTAGAACCAAGTTCATTGCTCTAACATTCATCCTTTGAGCGTCATAGAATTTAGGTACACCATTGATCTATCATCATGCCAAGATCTCCCTTGCATGATCAATTCTACACTCTTTTAACATCAAAGACACTTTTGACATTAATTCCAACCTTCTCACTTGTAGGATCAGTTCCATCTCATTTCTAATCCCTCTTTTTACATCAATGAAAAAAATATGCCAATAATTCCCTAGGTCTAGGTGGTGTTTATGACTTGACCTAACCTATTGCCTTATTGAAGGGAAAAGTTTTGTGTGTTGGTGACCCGTGTGATTAATTACCATTTGTCAGAGGTCATCCTTTATCTTATGTTACAAATTATGTTATGGGTGGAATTTCTCAAAATATTGGAAACCTGAGCGATGTAATATATATAAATATATTTTATTTATATATATGTGTACACATCACATTGGCAATACAAAATTGGGTGATTCGATTACCCAGTAGATATCGATAACAAAAGAAAAAAAGAGATATTCTTGTTCAGAAAAATAGAGGAAACATCAAGACTTAGATGCCCTCAACCACTATTTGGAGGTGTTCAAGCTGAGCAAGGGATAGCAAGTTATCATGTTATTGGAGGAATTGGGAAAAGAGACCCATATCATTCCTCACAATTCTTGCACAAAGAAGACCAACTACTTCCTCCACGGTCTCATTCTGAAGAGCTGACACTATACAAATGGCATCACCTATCATTCCACTCCGAGGATAGTGACTGAGCCTAGTGATAGCTACATTCAAATGATGATGGAATTCAAGCCTCACTAGGAATTCTAATGCTCTGACACCCCAGTCGTGATGACTAGAGGTCCTGATGACTGTGTACACAAAATTCTCTAACATGGTGGTGTTGTGTACATGTGCCTAGATCAAAAACACTTTACCCAGTATGGTGTGAAGCACTTCTTCCACCTCACTCTATATCACAAAGACTTCCTTTAGCTGATTTGACAGGTGCATGAACAATGAAATCCATTCAATCTCCTCCAAAATGATGAAATCATTTACAAAATTGTCACTCTGAGTGCTCGCCATGTTGGATGCTTCTGAATGACAAAGAGTGGTGATGCTAGTTGAATTTATAGAAGGTTGGTCAGACATTGGCGCTTCCTCTTAGATTTTTGGAATGATAACTTGGTTTGAACTAATAGCTAATTTGAAACCAACATTAAAACATACCCTTAGCTAGTAGTAAACATGTGTTATAAAATGGTGTTATCCAGATGCTTCATTAATTATTTATTTTCATGAAGGTTATTCAGCGGCCATTGGTATAAATAAAGTTCGATTTTCTTGCCTGATTCCCTTTCATTTTCTAGATTAATTATTTTGATTGCTCTTTAGTAATCTCTCAAAGATGATGGAAGACAAGAAGATGCTAGATTTAGTAATAGTTTTAGCATTGGTTTGAGGGAATACTTTGGCTATATATGTAATTAAGCTGAAGGAGAAGGGGTCTCTCTTTCTCCAAAAAAAAGGCACTTGGTTGTACTTTTGAGGAGTAATTTGATATTAATTCATTCATGTTGTAAAGATTTGTAATCCTTGAATTATGAATTAAATGTGATGCTTAGCATACTGATCTTTGTATCGTGTGTGTTATAGTTCTATCTTCTTTGTGAGATGCACTTGATGGCATCCATTTATTACAATATGAACTCATCGATCATGTTATATCTGTCATAGGTTTTTCAATCTTTGTATTTATTAGTTATGGCTTAATGCTTTTACATCTGCGTTAGTATCATATTTATGAAATAACGTTTGAACCTTACTACTTTCTAGTTAAAATCACACCCTTTTTTTATTTTCAGTCTTTTCTAATTCATTGAAGATCATAAGAGGGGGCTATACCTCCAAAATTTAGAGGAAAGTCACAAATACAATTGTGACATTTCAAGAGTTGTTAGCGATTGTTTAATTGCTTTAGGGTGAACTAGAGTCAAAACCACTTATTTTTTTTAAGTGACCATTTCATTCGCTAACAAAATAGAAAGGGGAAAATGGGGTATAATGCACCTATCTCCCTCTATCTCATTAGGAAAAAGAGATCCCTTAAGCCAAGGTTGACTTTCAGCCCTTATGTGAGTCGAACTTGAAGGGGATCTTGTTGTTTTCCTTATAATGATCTAGGATGGGGTAGATCTACTAAAACAAAACTTTTGGGAGAGAGAATAAAAATAGTAAATCAACCCAAAAATGTAAATTAGCACTTGAAATCAGTAGATTAAACCTTAATCTAATGGAACCTACAACTTTTTGAAAGATCTAAGTAGGTTAAGTATTTTTGCACCTTTCACCAAAATACTATTGTTGAATGTCCTTTGGGACTCATTTGTCGTAGGGTGAATGCATCCTACTAGGGTTTTTTGAAAATTCAAAATATAGGTTTGTAGCTCCTAATATGCTCTTCCAACATGTACCTTTCAATTCCCGCTCTTGAATCTGTATGTACATCAAAAAGTAAAATTTTTGGGTTGTTTGAATGGGGGTTTACCTTGATCAAACCCCAAGTTTGATAATTAAACCTTGATGAAAAATATGGATATGGAATCTAAAAATGTGTGTGATCCCTAATCTTAAGTGTGTCTAAGATTGTTAAGAGCTAACATGCAAAGAAACCCTATTCAAGTGTGTTAGAGTAAGATCCCTAAATGACGTCTTTATATTTTAACCCATCATTAATGATTCAAGAAATCTAGAAGGAAAGAAACCATAGAAATTTGAAAGCCTTGGAAATTTCACTAGAATTTTTCCTCAACAAACTAGAAATTACCATGGTCAAAGTGGTAGACAACAAAGCAACACCGTTAGCCAAAAACAAAGTTTTTTCGTCCTAGGATTGTGAAATAACTCATAAATGGAATGGACCATTCATAGTGTGAACCCCAAATCTATGTACCTGCAAAACAAAGACAATAAACACCTTAAGTTAGATTTTGCAAGCATAAACAAGGATTCCCCATGAGACTCATTAACATAGCTCAAATTAGGAAGAAAATAATGAACACAAAATAAATCACAAAATAAAGATTGAATCCTAATTAAGCATGCAAACTCTCAATCCCATGGGGGAATTGGTGCCAATTTGATGTGGAAATTTGGCCCTTTCCCAATCCCTAAGATGCAAGATTCGATATGTAGACTTGATGATGAACTTTGATCCACTTTTTGATGATGAATGATGAATACTCCAAGCCAAATCTGCAAAAAAGCCTAACTAAGAACTCAAATGATGGATGAGGATTGCTAAGTATTTTAGCATGGTAACTTTGCTTGGAATGTGGATGATGAAATAAGGATATAAGCTCTTTATTTATGGATTGATAAGTTGAAGAGATGTCCAAATTTGATCAATGTGGGACAAAGATTCAACCAATGATATGATGCCACTTGTCAACATGTGAGAGGATGAAGGTTGAGCAAGTTTTGAGGATTGTGCCAATAAATGCATAAATTTGAAATTCAAATTTGTTGAAATGACTTGAAAGGGGGGAAGAAAGAAAGCATTAAATGCCACTTGGCTCAAGGCAAAGGACATGTAAGAGATCTTAAATGCCTTGTTGGAAAGACTTATTCCCACTTGGATTTTGAATTCAAATTAGGGGAATATTCCTTAAAAGATGCCTTGTTGAAGGAAAATAGAAATTTAATAAATCAAATAAGTCTATTTTCATGTGCAAGTTGCAAAATCTAGAGGATTGGACATGAGATGAGGTTAAATTAATCAAGGATTAATTAATTTAACAAGAGATTAGATGATATGACTTATTTGACTTAGATTTATGGATTTATTTAAATCAAATAATGAGAAGAATGGGATAAGAGATTAATTAAATAAAGATTTGATTTATTTAATTAAAGGAGATGGTGTTAAATTAAATTAAATAAGGTTTTTAATTTATTTAATTTAATGGGTGAACTTTAGAGATTTAATCAAATAAATTGATTATTTAATTAAATAGGGATAATTAGATCAAATGGGTTGATTAATTAACAAGAGAAAGTGACTTAATTAGATAAAGTAATTTATTTAATTAAGAGAGGAGTATTGATGAATTTAATCAGATAAGGAGATTTGATTAAATGGTTAGACCGAGGGATGATTCAGGATGAAACAATGTTAGTGGTTTAGGATCGAGTGTGCGATCAATCTATATATTTTTGATGTCTACATTTTGCCCCTCTTTGAAGTGATGCACTTGTTGCATTGGTTCAAATAATAATCTTGCCATGATCAAAAAGTCAAAATTTCTCTGATTTTTTTTCAAATGCCCCACTATTGCCCCAACAAAATGAATTATGCTGGTATACTGCCCCCTCGAGAGATTGGGTGAAGAGGTTTGATTTGAGGGTCGATCTCTCGAAAAAGAGGTTCAAGATTAGTTCAACTCAAATATTTGATGTAGATAGATTTGATGATGTAGACAGTCATCAACTATGGGTAGTCTCATGCCTATTTTGATATTTTACACACACTTGATCCTGATTTGTAGCATGACAGTTACATTATTGATGATGAGATGATTATGATGTTTATATGTAATGGATGATATGATGATGTATGGATGGTATGGATGCACATGATTTGATATGATGATGCTTTTATGATTATGCAAATAGATGATAAATGTATGGTTTATGAGATGTTTAGAATAACTAATCTATATTATGCAATGATGGGGATGAATGCATGTGGTATGATTAATGTATTCTATATGGTATTATATGCATTATATAGTATGTTGATGGTTTGTGGATGCAAGATGGATGCAATGGTGATGATTTATGATTAAATGTCATGGTACCATGTTAGCATGATTAGCAAGAGATAGAAGAAAATAAGAGATTCCAACAAGACATGAGATGATGATGATGATTACTTGCCGAGGAGTTGGGATTTTCAAAGGGCCAAATTTTCTTATGTTTGATAACACATGTGGTACGATGCATCAAGGTATAGAAAACTAGGATGGCATGGTACCTAGTGTGATGGACTTTGACTCGACAATCAAATAGGAGTATTCTTGTTCACACCTGCCATACAGAAACCTTGCTAGGATGTACTTCAGAAGTTTCAGACACCTCAGACCAAAACACGGAAAGGTAAACCTATCCCTGTAATAGTCAACAAGTTGCCCTAGACCTCTTCCATACATACCTACCAAAGCAAGTATTCACCAAGGTTATATTACAAGAACGTCCAACAAGCACAACAGACAAAAGATAATGATCATTGCCCCATTCCTATTTCTCTAAATCCTCTATTTTGGGATATCATCGAGATGTCCTTGGAATGAGCACAAATAAGATAAGTAAAAAGATAAAGACCAAGTAGACAAACAAACTAATGCTCTTCAATATTGCTAACGGAGAGAGGATGTGTTTTCTAAGATGATAACCGAAACTTATTGCCAAAAGATAATGTCCATTGTAGGAAGGATTCATCCTAGGACATGTTAGTGGATGGCGGCACGCCATTTCGTTTATAAAGGATGATTGATATGGGACAAATTCAGATGATGTGTTATTGATACGAAGAGATGACCAATTTGTTTACGCACTGACTTAGACTTATGACTTGACGTTTGGAATTCTACTTGTAATCTGCTAGACTTGTTTCTGATTATTTTACCAAAGGTTGATGATGACGATCAGTTTATTATGGATGGTGTTATTGCGGGTGCAAGGGAGATGAGGCGGATGGATTTTTTCAAATATTTGGATGTTTTTGACATTTTGAAATGTTTTGAGGCTATTTTTGGTATTTTCAAGATTTTGCAAATGTTTTGATTTTTCAAAATTTCAAATGTTTTGGGATTTTCTGAGATTTTGGCCAGAGACTAACCTAAAGACCTATCTAGGGGCCTCGGGGGCTGGTCAATAGATTAGCCTTGCCTACGTTATACACAGAGACCATGTAGTTCGACTGACGACTTGACTGATTTACAGATGAAGATATACATGATGAGATGTCAGTTTATTATGACAGACTCCTATAGGACTGACCTAAATGTCTCGGGGGATGATCAAAGATCAACCTTGCCTATGTTCAAGCTTAGAGATGACGTAGTTTGACAAGACGACCTTGTTTTTGGCTTTTTGAATAAATTTTTGACCTATTTTTGGATTTTCTGATGTTTTGATGTTTTTGGATTTTCTGATTTTTTGATGTTTTTGGATTTTTTGATGTTTGAGGACTTTAAGACCATACACGAATCCGATCTAATGGGAACATGCCCCTAGCATGATGTAGAACTACCCCGATAAAGGCAGGACAAACTAACCTTGAGGATGGGCCGAGTAGTACTTGGAGGGATCATGATACGAACACAAGACCAAGCTATGGTGCAAATGCGATTGGATGAGTGATGAATGGAGATATGGATGAGATGGATGGTGCAGATCAAGCCATAAAGATCCTGGTGGATGGAAAGTGCTTATTTACGCAAGGCACCTGTTTGCCAGGTTTTCACGAGGTACTTTCCCAAAGTGCCACCGAAGTGGTTTTCACTAGAGGATGATTTTTTTAATCCTTTTTCTAATTTTTTGGATTTTTCTACTTTTTTGATTTTTTTGTTGTTACCAAGACGCCTGTTTGCCAGGTTTTCACCGAAGTAACCATTTTTTAGGACTTTTTTTTATTTTTTTGGATTTTTTGGTTCTATACCTTGAAAGAATTAGGCATAAAACTTGTTCCCCTTTAGGTGTTGATAACTGATATGCCCCTGATTTATAGCTTGTTGTGATGATGAAAGCCCCTAACCAATTGGGTTCGAACTTGCCTTTGCTGTTGGGATTTAGGACATTCTTTTGATTTTCTTTTAAGACCAGTTCTCCAACTTGGAAAGTCCTACTTCTGATCTTCTTGTTGTAGCTCCATTTGAGTTTATTCTGATAGACTTGCAGATGATTCAAAGCATCAATCCTTCTCTCATCCAATAGCTCAAGCTCGTTTAGTCTTGAAACCCAATATTCTTCATCTGTGATAAGGTTTTGCAGTGATATCCTCAGGGATGGGAGCTCGATCTCAGTGGGGAGTACGACTTCTAATTTGTAGACCAAGGAGAAGGGGGTGGCACCAATGGGTGTGAAAATGCTGGTTCGATAAGCTTAGAGGGCGGGATTAAGCTGCAGATGCCATCATGACCTACGTCATTGACTATTTTCTTGAGGATTTTGAGGATGGTTTTGTTCGTGGCTTCTGCTTGGCCATTGCCTTGAGGATAGTATGGGGTGGAGAAGCGATGCTATATTTTGAATTTCTCGCACAAGTCGTGAACCTCTTGGTTCTTGAATGGTGTCCCATTATCTGAGATAATGGCTTGTGGGACACCATAATGATAGATGAGATAGTTTAGGATGAATTTGGGGATTTTCTTCCCAGTGATATACATCATGGGTATGGCTTCCACCCACTTTGTGAAGTACTTAGTTGTAGTTATAATGAATTTATGGCCATTGGATGAGGTGGGTGATATTTTCCCAATGAGATCGAGTCCCCACTATGAGAAAGGCCATGGTGTGATGATGGGGTGAAGCTCTTGAGCTGGAGCATGGATGAGGTCCCCATGCTACTAACATTGTAAACACCTTTTAGCATGATCATGTGCTTCTTGCTCCATTGGAGACCAATACTACCCCAGCCTCAGCAGTTTCTTGGCTATGGTTATTTCGCTCGAGTGTGAGCCACAGATAGCGTTATGAACCTCAGTTAGAGCAGTTAATGCCTCCTTAGCATTTAGACAGTGCATCAAGGTACTTTATATGCTTCTATAGTATAAGGTATCACCTAGGATGACAAATTTGGATGCCTTTTTTATAAAGGTTCATTTTAGGCTCGATGGTAGGTCAATGGGTATGATTCCTATGCGAAGATATGTGTAGATGTCATGATACCAAGGATTGCTAGGACCAACGATTTCACACACATATTCTGATTCTGCTACCTCGAATGTGGGAATGAGAAGCTGCTTGATCATAAATTCATATTTTAGCACGTTGTGAGGGATGTCTACTAGAGACCCAATTGTAGCCATGGTGTTAGCAGCTCTATTGTTGGTTCTTGGAATCTGCTCAAATGTTATGTCGATGAAGGATTCCTTTAGAGTCTCCACCAATTTCTTGTATGGGGTTAGCTTGTCATCCTTTGTCTGATATTCATTATTGACCTGATTTATGATCAACTGATAGTCTCCATATACCTTGAGAGCTACGATATTCCATTGCACTGCTATCCTAAGACCTATAGTCAAAGCCTCATATTCCGCTATGTTGTTAGTGCAAGGAAATGCCAGTTTGTATGATCTTGGTATGTAGTCCCCCTGTGGGGTGATGAAGAAGACACCAGCTCCTGATCCATGTTGTGTATATGACCCATCGAAGTATAGTTTCCAGTGATCAGCAACATTGAGGTTAAAAATAGACTCATCTGGAAACTTTGAGACAAGGGGATTCTCATAATACATAGGTGCTTCTACTAATTCGTCTGCAATAACTTGACCCTTGATGGCTTTTCTTTCAACATACTTGATGTCATATTCTAATAATATCATGACCCATTTTACCATTTTGCTAGTTAACATTGCCTTTGATAAGAGATATTTAAGGGGGTCAATTTTGGCAATAAGCTTGATCTTGTGTGCCAACATGTAGTGTCTGAATTTTTGGGATGCAAACACTACTACGAGGCATGCTTTCTCAATGAATGAGTAATTTAGCTCATGACCCACCATTTTCCTATTGATATAGTAGATGGCCATCTCTGTTCCATTTTCATCATGCTGAGCTAGGAGAGCTCCAAGGGCTGCTGCTGTTGCTGATACATATAAGATCAATGGCTTCTTGGGGATGGGTGGCATTAACACTGGTGGTGTCAGTAGGTATTCTTTGATTTTGTTGAATGCTTCTTCACATTTTGTATCCCATTTGTATGCTACCCCCTTGTGGAGTAGGTGAGAGTATGGGTTCTGCTTGTCTGCCAGTTGTGCTATGAATCGTCGGATGGATTGAAGTTGACCCTGGAGGCCTCTTAGTTGTTTTAATGTCTTTGGTGCTTCCATCTCAAGGATTGCCTTCACCTTTGCCGGATCCACCTCGATACACCTCATGGAGACTATGTATCCTAGTAGTTTACTTGATTGTATGCCGAAGACACACTTCTTGGGATTTAGTCTGACTTTGTATTCCTCCAGTTTGTCAAAGATAGCACCTAGGGTTGCTATATGATCTTGTATTTTTCTTGACTTAGCTAGAATGTCGTCAACATAGTCTTCAACTGTTTTGTGAATCATATCATGGAATATTAGTGTCATAGCCCTTTGGTGTTGTTAGAATTGTAAAATTTTGAAATTTTTATAGTCTATTGCACCTAAGAGTTCCAGCATTGAGTCCTCATCATAAGCATAAAATTCCCTCTTTGTATTGTCTTGCTTATTTTTGTCATGTGATCCATTTGAATCCATCTAGTTCTTCATATTTCATTAAAAGACCCGAATCAAAAAGACATAGTAAAAGTCTCCCCGACCTGATTTTTCACTAATGTATGTTTGTTGCAGACTATTGGTAGGACAATTTTCTTGTTTTGTCAACAAAAGGAGTCATTTTGGCGAAGGGAATCATTGTCGAAGTGAAGTCATAGCGAAGTGTTTTTTCTTATCGACAGGCATATAGAAAAAATATATATTGGCATGTGTTGGGGCATTGTTGTAATGTCAAGGCGAATATAATATGTCATACCGACTAATGCACAAAGGGGTTGTTTCAGCCAGACTGATTGGTATTGGTATGAACTCATAATGAAATCATTTTTGTCTTACCAATTGACTTGCAAAAAAATGTCTTAGTAAGATTTATGTGCATCAGGGAAGGTTTTAGCGAAGGGGCCATTGTTTTCCCAAACCAAGTTCAAGGGTATTCAAAAGTTATTGGTGAAAAGCTATAGAGTCTTGTCGAGTAAAAACTTATGCCGATAGAGATGTGCATCACCAGAAAAGGAAGTTTTTGGTATGAGCTTCACCGAGGTTTGAAAGATATAATGATAGAATATTTTGGGGTGAGTCTTGCCGAATGGAGTAATATGGAGGAGTGATTTTGGTAAGACACAAAGATATCTACATAGCATTTCCCCGACTTTGAAAGTCGTAGCGAAGCAGGTGAAATAAAGATTGCATCGGCAAGAGTACAATTTGTCTTGACGACCCAAGCTAAATGAAGACTTTCGGAGAAACATGATGAAATCTGTAAGGGATCTCCTTGATATTTCTAGGTTATGGCGAAGAGCATAAAGACAAAGGATTTCGGTCAGTGTGAGAACATTAATGTCTTAGCGACTGGAAAATGATTTGAAGAATACATATCGGTATGGCACCATGAGGTCTATGTGACATCTCCCTGACTTGGAATTGTCATAGCGACATGAAAGATAGGAGTAATAGTCATCAAGTTGATTCCAGGTGTTGGAAAGATCATAGAGTGTCTTGGCGAATGGTGAAATAAACGTTGAAAAGCGATTTCACCCCAGATTTGAAATTTTCTCATTGATAGGAAATTTGATGCAACAATACCAGTTTCAAAGGAGGTTTCATTCGTGCTTCATTAATGGCACGATGGGATAAAATAGTAATGTTTCAATCAATTCCTCATTTCTGAATTAATTACTAGTGAATTGGCATATTGAACAGAGAACCAAGACATTTTTTTAGTCTAAGGAGATCGAGCAGATTATTGTAAGTACTTGCTTCTTTTTTCTTCACATTTTGATTCTGTAAGTTTGAAAATGGAGTCTTCTGGTTCTAGAAAGGGTAAGGGTAGAAAACTTGGTGAGAGTAGTTAGTCAAGGGGAAAGAAACAAAAGACTGATACAAAGCATGAATGCATTGAACGAAATTTGAACCAAGATCTAATTGATCAACTACCTGGTTCGGGGCCTAAAGCTAGAAGGTTCGCACAACTTAGGGTAGAAGTTGATAAGCTGGATGATAAATACAAGTTCATAGGTGATGTCTGGACCACTGTGAGAGGGTATGAGCTTTTCAATTTCCACTATCATAGGAGAAATTGTTTTGAGCCAGTCTGTAATCCATGGAAGTTGAATGTAGGGAAATTGGTGTGCCCTAATGTATTTGTAAATGTAGAATTGGTAAAATTGCTTGTTGATCATTATGATCCAAAACATAAAACTATATGTGATCCTTTTGGAAAACCACAGATACATGTGTCAAAAGAAGCAATTGGTGAGGTTTTTAAATTGGAAGGGTTTTACAAAGAGGAAATTAATTATGAGGAGTTATAGAAGGAATTTTCAAGAATGGATACAAGTTACAAGGGTTGCAGGTTACCAATTCATAGGGTTAAACGGGGTAACAAGCCAAAACCTCTGGAAGATAGTGAAGGGCCTCCCTATCATGTAGATTTGTTTGAACCCTATATGAAATACACATATTTTTCAATGTGTCAGGTGTTGGGGATGGATGCCCCAGAATTCATGTCAATGGTGCCAATGGTTATCACAACAGATATTCAATATCACAATTCTAGGCCATTTGATTATGCTTCATATATTTCTAAGGAGCTTGACTCAGGCTTGATGGCTATAAAGGGTGGAGCTTCTATTGTTCATCTTAGAAATTATTCATTGTCGATGCATTTAGTGCTATATTTCAGATAGGAGTTAGGGGTATGGCCCCCAGAAATGAGAGTTTCTCAAATTGGCAAGGAGGGTGAAGCATTGCCTGTTCAGTTGTGGACTACTATTTGGGACAACAAGTTTGTTGGTTCTAGTTTCATTTATTTTGAAGAATATTTTGTAAAGACATTATATAAATTGTATCATTATCCTTGTAACTATTCATTGACTGATGAGATCAAAAGATTCCTTTGGCCTAAGGACTTCAATGGGCCTATTGATCATAACTGGGGAGACTAGTATTGTTTGGAGGGAGCTACAATAATCAGAGTATATGGATTTGAAGATGCTCCTCTTATTTTTCCAAGGACAGTTCCAAATAGGGTTGCATATTTGGAAATTTTCAGACAGATGGATTATGATAGTGTGATGTAATTCAGTTCTTTTGGGAAGCAAGCTTTTATGCCTAGTACTTTATGTTTTGGTGATTTCACTGTATTGGCTAAAGAGGGATATAATTCAATCCTTGACAGATTGCTACATTATAATATGAAAAGAGGACCAACCAGGAAAAACTTTGACCCTAAAGGATATATCAATTCAGCCAAAGAAAGGATTAACTTTGGAGGGTATCAGCATGTACCCTATCCTTTTGATGATATGATTAGGAATCTGGATGAAGATGAAGCAGAACGGGTGGTTGAAAGGTATAACCAAGGGCTATAGGATATTGAGTTATTGTCTTATAGAGATGAAGAAGCACCAAGAGCTAATGTGCCATAGGGTAAAATAGAAAAGGTATCCCAGATGAGGACTCAACAATATGTCTGCCCGGTCAGAGAACAGAGTGTTGAAAGTGGTGATGTTGATATAAGGCACATGGAATATAGATCATTTGTTTCTGATGATGAGTTTATACATTCCCCAGAGTTCAAGGCATTCTTGTACAAGCAGAAGGGGAAGGAAATAAGGGAGAATTTTGATGAAGTTACTTTAGGAAAGGAGGAACAATTGCTGGCTCAATTGAGAAGATGTGTGGATGATGAAATGACAAATATGACTCCTGAAAAGGGGAGGAAAATGTTAGAGAGTGCTGGTGTCATGATCTTTCCTGGCCTTGATTTGAATTCTGCATTGGTTTTTGATAGTTTCTTGAAAGGCAGTAATGCTACTCACAAGCTTGATAAGGAAAAGGTGATAGAAGTGTATGCAGGCTCCAAATATAATACTGATGAGGGATCAATGTTGATATGGGCTTTGTACCCACCCCACAGGAAATCAGTGGTACTTGATACAGAGAAGGCATTTGGCCATGTTATGACTCTAAAAGTTGGAGAAGTTGATCCTGTTGCTACTGTAGATATTGGGGTAAATATTGCAAGGTTAAATAAAGCACAAATTCAGCTGTTGATAAAAGAAAGAGAAATGTATAAAACTAATAATGAAAATTTGCTGAGAGAAAAAGATAGACTCAAAGAATTGGTTGGTGTTTCAATGGGGACAACCAAAATGATTACTCAAGGAGAAAGCTCTCAGGAAAAAGACCACTGGGTAGGGTCAAATGCTTATTCTTAGGGAAAGTATGATGCTATTGCTGCAATTGTAAAGAAGAGGCAGGATCATTTGACATCCTGGTTGAATAAATTGTGGGGAAAATACTCTCATACTCTTGCTACATTGAAGGAGCACACAAGGATGGATGGACGAATCATGGAGAAATTTCATGAGTTGGCTCAAAGAGATGAGGCTAGCAGTTCTACACTTGAAGTTGCAAATCATATAATCAATCGCCATCAAAATTTCTATGATGAATTGCAAGGGGATGAACAGGGGTTAATTGCAGCTGTCGAGAAAATTGTGATTACATTTTCTGATGATAAAGATGAATTGAAGGATGCTGTCAGATGGAAAAAAAAATGTGAGTCAATGCTAGATGAAATCATGAAGACAACTTCTACAGAGGATACATCATTGGAAGAAGTGAGTGATCAAAATGAGGAAATCGTCAAGATGGAAATCACGATCCGAAATGCTGTTGGAGATGCGGACACATATGAGCGTCGGGATTATTTGGACCACCTCAATAAGACTCACTTATGGCTAAATAGAGCCTAATTATTCTCTATCTTTTTTTTTTAATTTTGTATTTTGTATTTTCTATTTCTGAAAGGATGTGTCCTTTCATATTCTCAATGTATAAATGTTCATTTTGAAAACAATCTGCGAATATAGGTAGAATAGGATAAAGAATAGAAAATACAGTGGAACACCATGTTTCACAGGGTTGAGACTCTGATGTATGTTTTGAAGCTATGGAAATATCAATGAAAATCATCTGATTTGCTGGCGTATTCTGGTGTCAATTGTTGTGTTGTGCTTATTGAAAGAATTATTTAAGTTGTCTCTAAGATTGATGTTGTTGGGTTATTTAGATCAACATAACATGTTTATGTCTGGTTTATCAGTACGTATTTTTCGTATCTGTGTGATTGGTTGATAGGTTCTTTCAAGGAAGGATTAAATCCTTTTGATTAATCACAGTAATCGGGGAATTTCATTTAGATTAGTAAGAAGAACTTAATAATCACAATCTTGCATGTTTATACTAGTTATAAATGAAATATGCCAAACAATTTGAATGACCTCCTAAAAGAAGTCAGTTGTTTAAGGTTTCATTTGACTCCGTATATTATATAAGGCACTGGTCTCACTGTTTCCATCATTTTGTTTCATTCATACTTTTTTACATCTATTAACTAAGCATATTAGGGTTTAGTTTTGAATACTGGTATACAATATATACCAAATTTGTTTTATTTTGTCCATTCCAATTTGCCATCGTGGACAAATCATGGCATGAAGATAAGATCAATAGTCAAGTCTGCTTCATTTATTATAGGCACACCCGCCTAGGTCTAGTAGCACCTGGAGAGTAGAAGGTTTAATTGTTTCAAACCTTGTTTTGTTTCCCTAAAACGTTGTGAAAGCTTGGCAACCTTTTGTGGTTCAAACCTACATTTTTGAGAGCTAACAGGTAGGTTGCTCCTGCATTCTTTAGGCCAAATGGCATCATGTTCCAGCAATAGGTCCCCCATGGACAAGTGAAAGCCATCTTGTGTTGATCTTCTTTTGCTATCATGATCTAGTTGTATCCTAAAAATATGTCCATAAGTGATAGCATCTCATACCCTGCTATCATATCTACTATCATGTCGATGTTGGGGAGCGGGAAATCATCCTTGGGACATGCTTTGTTCAAATCTCTGAAATCCGTGCAAATTTTGATAGCTCCGTCAGGTTTTGAAATAGGTACCAAGTTCGATACCCATTCTCGGTAATCAATTGGTCGGATGAATCCAGCATCTAATAGCTTTTTGAGTTCCATTTTGACTAACAAAGCAATTTGAGGATGCATTTTTCGAAGCTTTTGTCTAACAGGTTTTGCATCTGGATACACTGCTAGGTGGTGGACCATAGTATTTGGATCAAGTCCTGGCATATCAACATAGCTCCATGCAAAGTTTACTTGTCTTTCCCTTAGGAATGCTGCTATGAGTTCTTGCTCTTCTGATAATGGTGATTCCACATAGAATGTGATATGCGGGGTCTCCTCTGTTCCTAGGTTGACTGGGTTGCATTTTTCGGCCAAGACTGCTAACTTCCCTTGATGAATAACTCTTAGGGGAAGATTGAATCCTTCATCCTCAGGTGCCTCAGAGAGGTTTTCACCATTGGATGTCTTTTCTTTTTACTATTTTCTTGTCAGAGAGTGCCATGGTGTGGTTTTCACTCAAGGACTTGGATATGATTCTTAGTTTCTCACTTTTGCGACTGAAGGATTCAATCGTTTCCCCATAATAGGCATGTGTGTCCAACTCCATTATAAATCCTATCTTGTGATCTCCATCTGGAATGTTATCCCTCAACCCCATGAATTCTGAGAGCGCTTCATCATTTTTGAATGTATTGCGAACTAGTGGTCCTCGTTGGTCATAGTCTATCAGTTGGGGGTAGACTAAGCGGATCTCATGATTTTGACTATTTGGTTCAAAGGATATGGTACTAATCATACACAGGATGGTATCTTTGAATAACCTAGGTAGGTTGGATAAGGTATCTTCGTCATCGCTACTAATGTAGGGCTCAGTTATACAATTATGTGCGTCTCTACTTGTGACTATTGGTGAGTGTAGTTGTACTATTACTGGTTGAGGAGAAACATTAGCGACTCTAATTGGAGGACATCAGCCACGTATGGTTATTCTCGAAGTGGCACATCCAAGACCAAGATTTGTTATGGGTCATGTCTCTGGCATGATAGGTATTATGAGCCCATTGTCATTTTGTCCCAGTCTTTGATTTCAGTCATAGCCCATCGCAAGCATCATGTGTAGGCCTTTGCTTCTTTCATCCATTGGTAGATTAGCTGCCAGTCTTTCATCTTGATACAACATGCTTGATGGATCTGCTTCAATTGCCTCATGGCCAAGGTCTCCCCATCTTGTGAATTCAGGATAATTTTGAGGATACGTTTGTGATGTGGAAGCTTGATTTTCTTGTGGACGTCCTTGTGATCTTGGAGATTGTGGTAACTCTCCTATCACACAAGCATTGTTAGGGAGCCTATAACTTCCACAACTGTCCTCCTGGATGATGATCTTGATATCAGATATGGTGGGAATAGCGGGTGTCTCTGTCACAGAAGTGGACATGAGAGTGGCAGGATCGATGTATGATGTGGATGGGCCCTCATCATTTTTCGGCACTTGGGGGATTTTGTAATATTTGGCTTCAAGGTTCTTGCAGTATGAAAATGGCTTAGGATCTCCATGGATAGTAACCTATTGTCCATTATGTGTGAATTTCACACATTGGTGGAAGGTTGATGCTATGGCTTTAATCTCATAAATCCATGGGCATCCTAAGAGGATATTGTATGGAAATTAGAGGTCCAAGACCTGACATGTGGTTTCCATGAGTGTTGGCCCTACTTGGATAGGGAGCTTAATTGTGCCCTGAGACACTCTTTCTTGGTCATCATATGCTCTTATTGTGTGCCCTTGCCTTTGTCGATGGAATCTTCTGATATTTTCAACTTCTTGATGAGGCTAAGAGAACAGATGTTCAAACTTGCACCTCCATCCACCAAGACCCTTTTGATTTTGCTTTTGTTCACAATGACCTCCAAGTCAAGTGCACGATTGTGAGATGGTTGAGTGGGGAAATCTTGGTTAGAAAACGTAAGGATATTAGGTGTTATGATGTTTCCAACCATAGCTTGGAATTGTTCTGCATCAAGGTCTATAGGGACAGTGGATGAGGCTAATGCTTCCTCAAGGATCTTTTTATGCGCTGATGAGATTTTTAACAACTCCATGATGGAGATGTGTGCTGGCATTCTTTTGAGTTGGTCTACAACATTGTCGCTATATGGAACGGCTCTTGATGTAGGGACTCTATTGGGTTGAGATAATCCTGCAATGGTGACCTTTTTGCCTCTTGTGGTGACTCCACAGTCTTTGGCTTGAGCGCCCTTGATGGTGATGACCATGCAGTTTTCATTTAGGGAGGCAACGGATGTTTTGTATACATGATTTACACTGCCTTTTCCTTTATCCTTGTTATTCCCTTTGTTGCCATGATTTGGCATCGGATTCTTGTAGATTTTAAGATCCTAATTCCCGGTAGGTGTTTCCACATTTAGAATTCTTTTGTCAATGAGATCTTGGATGATGTTCTTGAGTCTCATACAATTGTTTGTGGTGTGGCCTTTGATTTTGTGGAACTCACATAATTTATTTTCATTGTACCAAGGAGGTTTGACATCAGGTTCTTGATAATTCTCAAATGTAGGAGCTTGGATGAGTTTTTTCGTCAATTAACTTTTTCATGATGTCCTTAAGTGGTTCCCCCAAAGTAGTGTATTTTTGTTTGGGGTATGTTTTGCATTGAGGTGGTCCTCTTTGGTCATTGAGGTTATTGATTGTGGGATTATTAGTGGGTTGATGTGTTGTGTGATGAGTGTTTTGGCATTGATTTTGGATTTGCAGTGCATGTGTATTTTGGTGTGGACCACTGATGACCACCTTGGCATCAACAATGCCATCATTAGTGATGTTTTTGTTTCTTTCCCATGTTCGAGGCTTATCATTGTAATTTTATGATGGGCGATTGTTTTGTTATTCATGATATGACGTTGATTCATTGGGTTGGGTCACAAGGGCTCTTTCGATGCTAAGTGCCTTGGAGATTAATTGCTCATATGTGGCGATTCCCTGAACCTTGAAATGAAATGACAGGCGGCTTTCAAGGTTGGCAATGATTGTGCAGACTTGTTGCTCTTCTGGCATGGTCCACTTGCTCCGATTGGCCTTGGATTGCCATAATTGAAGAAATGAAGCAAAAGATTCATTTTTTCCTTGTTTGAGAGCATATAGTTCTTCGAGACTAACATCCATTGTAATGTTACATGCGTAGTTTCTAATGAATTCATCTCTGATTTCCTGGAATGTTCTGATGCTTGAGGGTAAGTGAGAGAACCATTCTATAGTGTTGCTTGCCAAGCTCCTGGGGAATAGCCGCATCAGATAAGTATCATCATATGCAACCTCCATACAATGAACTTGGAATTCCCTGATGTGATGTTTAGGGTTTCCCATCCCTCGATATTTGTCAAATTTAGGGATCTCAAATCCCTTAGGGAATGGTTTCATGTCTAAGCTCCTATCAAATGGATAGGGACACAAGTTGCTCTATGTTTTGGTTGTTCTCCCTGATTGAAGGTCAAACACTTGTGATAACAACCTGAGTTGTGTCGTTACATCACTTTGTGGATCAAGGGGTGGGATGAATTTTTTTGAGGTGTTGCAATCATGGTTTGGATGGATGGGTTGGTTGGAGCATTGTTCAATGGTATCGGTATGTTGTGGTAGGTGAAGTAGGCTTCTACTTGCTTTTGGATGAACAATGCTTGTTGTTGCTCTTGTTGTTGTTGCGCTAGGATTTGTGCTTGTTATTGCGCTTGTTGTGCTTGTTGTTGTGCTTGTTGCTATTCTAACAACGCTTGTTGTTCTGCTTGTTGTTGTTCCCACAATGCTTGTTGTTGGGCTGCCAATTCTGCTACTTCTTGCTGCTCTTGGTATTGCTTTAGTGCTTGCTAATATGCTTGCATTTGTGCTACTTGTGCAAGAAGTTGTGCTTGAGCTTGCGCTTGCGCTACTTGTTGCTATAATAAAAGTTGTGCTTGTAATGCTTGTGCGGCTTGTGTGGCTTGTTGTTGTTGCTATTGCAAGAAAGCTTGGGCTTGTTGTGCTTATTGCGCTTGTAATGTGGCTTGTGCAGCTTGAGTGGCTTGTTGCACGGCTTTTTGTTTCTGCACTTGTTGGTATCCTCTTTGAAAAGCGGCTTGTAATGCTGCATCGAATTGGTTTAATGTGGTGAATGTTGGTGGTGGTGGGGGTGGTGGTGGGTTTGGTATGGTGGTAGATGATGATGTTGTGTTGATTATTTGGTTGGTGGATGGTGTTGTTGATGTGGTAAGTGGCATTGTTGATGTGATTGGCCCTTGAGAGACCATGCTTTGCAATGTTGTGGGGGTGTTTGATAATGTTGCCATTGCTTGTGTGTTTGTCGTTTGTTGTTGTGATGTCAACAATAAGTTTTGAGCATTTGGAAAAATGTTTTGATTGATGGTTGGGATGTTGTTTTGATTGATACTCGGTAGAGGGGGAAGCCCTAAACCAAGGAGTGGTGTAGATGACAATGGTGGAAGAGGTGGGAATGTAAGGGGTGTGAGTTGTTGTGAAAATGTCATGGTGCCGAATAAGCCCCCTAGTCCAAATGTATCTCCCTCTTCTTGTGAATTTGTGAGAAGAGGTGTTTGTGGTGCTACGTGAAAATATGATGATGACGGGTCGTGATGGAATGTGAGAGGAACATTCTTGTGTAATGGGTTTTTGGGTATGCTTTGTTCCAAGGTAGTGTTTGCTTCCAAAATTTGATTATTAACAAGGGGATGTGATTGAAGAGCATTGAGGAATGTGTTTCCCTTGTTGACATTTGGTTGGTATGGAGCGAATGATGTCGTGATTTCCAGAATATTTTGTGTAACGTTTTGAGATGAAGGTGTAGATGAGATGGGGATGGTGGATGAGATTGGGGGAAATGGTGTGTCCACGATAGTACTTACATCAAAATCTGATGACAACTTGGCCCCTTGTTTTGCTAGTTCAAGCATGTACAACAAAGGGTTAAGTCTCATCATAATGTTGATGATTCTATGGTTGTCTATATTTTGGAGCATTTCTGCCATTTCCTTGCGAGACATTCTGAAAGTGAGGTCCTCTCCTTGATTTTCTTCTTGGGGATGTTGTGTTGATGAGAGGGTCAATGGGTTGCTTGATTCTATTGGATTCATTTCTGCATTGGTTTGGCTAAGATCACTTGAAGCGGGTGTTTCTTTGTTGGCTTCCATACTCTTCTTGTATTGAGATCTTATTTGGACCATAAAACAAGGATCAAGAATATGGGAGATGAATCTCTTGATTCTTTGGATTGATCTTTATTTTATGTCCCAAAGTGAAAGTTTTTATGATGCTTTTTGAGGATCAAAGGTGATGATATGATGATGATGCTAGGGATGGATAATATGGATGTTTTTGATCAATCTTGAATGAGACACTAGGCTTTAGGACTTTGGATTTTGATTTTGGATTTTGAGATTTTTGAGATTTTGTCCTTGACTTTTGATTATGCTTTTGATTTGGATTTGGATTTTTTGAACCAAAGATCCTAAGATGTTGGATGATGATCTAAGGGATAGCTTTGTCCAAAGGATGATAATTTGAGTATGTGTGAGGAGAAGGATGCATCTACCCACATCTACTCAAACAAGATGATTGTTTCACTAAGCATATGGAGAAGGATTCATCTACATATACTAAGCTAGACAAGATGATTTTGATAACTTTGACTAAGCATATGCAAAAGGATGCATTTACACATACCTAGCCAAAGGTGTTTTTGATAATGTTCTCAAGGATTTTGTCTCAATGATTTTGATGATGGTTTGGATTTTTCCATAAAGCCTAGTATCAAGGATGATTTCAAGATTTATCAAAAGGTGATGATGAGGTGGATTTTGTTTTGATGTATGGATGAAATATTTTGATAATGTTTTGATCCTAAGATGAACCTAAAAGGACACTTTGTTTGCCAAGACCTAGGTATTGAAGAGCATGCATATGCTTCCTAAAGACCTTTGTAACCAAGAAATGATTTCATTTAAACAATTCAATTTCGGATTTCCAATCAATGGTTTGTGCTTTGGGATTTTGAAGTCTTCAATCCATATGAAAGTTCATTTTTCTTAGCTTTGCTTAATGTCTTTATTTTATCAAAAACACTTTCTTCAATTAGGTTCTCAAACTAAGATGTCCTATGTCTTAATTTCTTCAAATCCCACAAGATATGTTATGTGGAAATTTAATGAACTTAAGGAAAGGGGTTTCCTATTGTTTACTTGAGAAGACAAATTGAGATATAATCCAATGCTTAGAAACCTCTAAGGATGTAAATCCCAAGGGAAAGCAATAACATATGGATTGAGTCAATTGTATTTGTCTTCAAAAGGGTTTGAAATTTGGATGATGTTAATTGTTTGTTTCCATGGAGTTTTCAAACAAGCAATGCATTTTGTAACCCAAGAATAAGTACAATCCTATGGATGTGTAAGAAAATATTTGTTGGGTTTCCACTTGGACAAGTCTAGCTACGCCTATCTCTAGCGGATGGTTAGATGCTTGACCCCACTAGCTCCCCTCCATGACACTCACTTATATGGGGCAGCCAAGCATCAACACCCATGAAACTCCCATGGAATGCTTTCCATCTCTACTAGAAGACCGTAAAAGTGTGGGGTGGCTTCAGAATGACCGTTCTTGCACCAACAAATAGATAAAGGATTTTGGAAAATTCTAGCACATGGGTTTTAGTAAGGACTTTCCATTCGTAGGAGTTGACCCAATGTGGCAAGAGTCCCCTTTCAAATCCATCTTGTCGGAGTCAACAACATGATATTGGCATTTCATCCAATATCCACATTTATATCCCAGCTGGAAATACTCTTGGCTTTAGAGTGTTACCGGTTGAGTCGTTCCCTTGGGTGAGTACTTTTTCCCCAAGGCAGACCCTCTAAGATAAACAAAAGTGAATGAGGAACAAAATCTATAACTCGATCAATCTTTGATAGCAACAAAGAGAGAGAATGTACGTGAAAATGCCCCCACTCACACTCGCACAAAAGTTTGTTCAATTTTAAGCCCAAATCGAAGTGTGGAGGTGATGGTTTTGTCTTAACCCAAAGTCATGGAAAAAACCTTTTGATTCTCAAGATCGCTATAAAGCACAAGAGAAGTGCATACATCCTTTTCCTATGCCTTTAGCCTAAGTAATCCCTCACAAAAAACACAACTACACTTGTTCTTTTCAAGCCTTCAAAGCAATATGTAAGCTCATTTTAGAGCACCGAGATGACATATGAGAGTTGTTTTTGTTCAATTTTTAGAACCCAAATTGAAGCTAGTAAGTGTCTAATGTTCTTTTTAACCCTTTACAATGAAAAATTGAAGTGTTCATTTTAAGAGCCCAAAAAGAGATGAGTTGATTTAAAACAAAAAATTAAAGCATGAAATGGAAGCATTTAAAAATGCTATGTGAATTTCAAGCTCCAATGCATAATTTTCCTTCAACTCCAATCTCGCTCATTTCCAATGTTTGATTCAAATGTCAACCTTAACCTTTTTTTCCTACAAACATTACGAATAAGATTTATGCATGTATTGTAAAAAGTATACACAAGACATATCAATCTTAATATACTAGCATCTTAACAAAAGTAACACATTTATTGCTACTCTAAAAAAATTTTGAATTTGTATTCAAAAATTCTAATGCCTATGTCAAAGAATACAACAACATCATTTAATTCCTATATGCATTAACAAGATCCATGCGTTAACAAACTGTATGTGTTAACTAGCTTATTTTTGTTAACAAACTGTCTGTGTTAACACACTGCCTGCATTAACCAATTTTCTGTGTTAAAAAACTATCTGCATTAAGAATCATGTATGTGTTAACAAATATTCTGTGTTAACGAATATCCTGTGTTAATGCAGCATCGTATGTGTTAACGAGACTGTGTGTTAACGAGACTATGTTAACGAACTGTGTGTTAACGAGACCGCGTTAATGAACAATGTGTTAACGAAACTGTGTGTTAACGGGACTATGTTAACAAACTATATGTTAATGAGACTGCGTTAACAAACAGTGTGTTAACAAAACTCTGTGTTATCAGGAATGTGTTAATGAACATATATGTGTTAACAAAACAAACTATTGTGCTAACAAACTACCCTCCTTCTAGCGTCAAAATGTGAACCCCAAATCTATGTACCTGCAAAACAAAGACAATAAACACCTTAAGTTAGATTTTGCAAGCATAAACAAGGATTCCCCATGAGATTCATTAATATAGCTCAAATTAGGAATAAAATAATGAAGAACACAAAATAAAGATTGATTAATCCTAATTAAGCATGCAAACTCTCAATCCCATGGGGGAATTGGTGCCAATTTGATGTGGAAATTTGGCCCTTTCCCAATCCCTAAGATGCAAGATTCGATATGTAGACTTGATGATGAACTTTGATCCACTTTTGATGATGAATGATGAAGACTCCAAGCCAAATCTGCAAAAAAACCTAACTAACTCAAATGATGGATGAGGATTGCTAAGTATTTTAGCATGGTAACTTTGCTTGGAATGTGGATGATGAAATAAGGATATAAGCTCTTTATTTATAGATTGATCAGTTGAAGAGATGTCCAAATTTGATCAATGTGGGACAAAGATTCAACCAATGATATGATGCCACTTGTCAACATGTGAGAGGATGAAGGTTGAGCAAGTTTTGAGGATTGTGCCAATAAATGCATAAATTTGAAATTCAAATTTGTTGACATGACTTGAAAGGGGGGAAGAAAGAAAGCATTAAATGCCACTTGGCTCAAGGCAAAGGACATATAAGAGATCTTAAATGCCTTGTTGGAAAGACTTATTCCCACTTGGATTTTGAATTCAAATTAGGGGAATATTCCTTAAAAGATGCCTTGTTGAAGGAAAATAGAAATTTAATAAATCAAATAAGTCTATTTTCATGTGCAAGTTGCAAAATCTAGAGGATTGGACATGAGATGAGGTTAAATTAATCAAGGATTAATTAATTTAACAAGAGATTAGATGATATGACTTATTTGACTTAGATTTATGGATTTATTTAAATCAAATAATGAGAAGAATGTGATAAGAGATTAATTAAATAAAGATTTGATTTATTTAATTAAAGGAGATGGTGTTAAATTAAATTAAATAAGGTTTTTAATTTATTTAATTTAATGGATGAACTTTAGAGATTTAATCAAATAAATTGATTATTTAATTAAATAGGGATAATTAGATCAAATGGGTTGATTAATTAACAGGAGAAAGTGACTTAATTAGATAAAATGATTTATTTAATTAAGAGAGGAGTATTGATGAATTTAATCAGATAAGGAGATTTGATTAAATGGTTAGACTGAGGGATGATTCAGGATTGAACAATATTAGTGGATCAGGATCGAGTGTTCGATCAATCTGTATATTTTTGATGTCTACACATAGGGTTGGCAGAGTAAATTCCATAGATAAGTTTAAGAAAAGATGCAAAATGGAAACCAACCCAAGTGACTGGGCTAAAGTAAACTTCCATGGAGCATCTAGAGGAAATCCTGGACTATCAAGGGCTAGCAATATCATTAGAGACTCAAATGAGAATTTAATTATCATTGCCTTAGAAACTCAAAGAATGAACGATTAATCAAGCAAAGGCATACGAGCTAGTATTGGAACTCCAAACATGTCACCAATTTAGATTAAAGAGTGTTGTAATTGAATGTGATTCAATGATCATTATTAGCTTGATCCACAAACAAAAATAAAAAAATTGGACGATCAAAAATACATTATCATAGGCCTAGTCATATATCAATTCTCTCAACTCCTTAGTTTTTCAACATACTTACAAAGAATCCAATGAAGTAGTTGATTACTTAGAAAATCTTGTCATCAAATGGGCAAGAACCAGAAATTTAACAATTAATGTTTGGGAAGAATTACATTCTAACATTAATATGAAGGATAAAACTAGCTCCAACATAATGATCACTTGGAAAATTTAGCAATAGTTGAGATGGAGAGATATCTCACAACATATGTAAGACAATAAGCAAAGCAAAGGTTACATGCCATATCAACATTAACTCTTGTCATCATGAGAAGGCAAGGAACTTGCTTCTTTCCCCCCTTGAGTTGGATCATATGGAGTAGTGCTAGTATGTTGAGACCTAACTACTTCAACTACTAAAACATTTTCACAATCCATCTCCTTCCTAGCAAGCATCCTTAAATTCTCTTTTCCTCAACTTTAGGAAAGGATTAATAGAGTAATAGTAGGGAATTTACAAGTCTTGAGCATAGTGTTGAGACTCAAGCTCAACGAAAACTAGGCAATCTATTTTATAACTTGGATTGGGTGGAGAAACTCAACAATTAAGATATATTTCTAAAAAAATGTTTATACTAATTTTCTAGAAAATTTTAAGTTGGTTTTGTATTTTTTTAGGATTGGTTGAATCTCACAAGTGAGACTCACAAGTCTACTAAAACCCACAAGTTTTGGCACACTCGCAAGTCTCAGCTGTCAAATTTAGCCAAGTTTTCTAGTCAAGGCTATAAACTAGTTTTCTCTGACTCAAACACATATCCTCAAGTACTAACCAAGACCATACCATGCAAGAAGATAATGTAGTGAATATTCCTATGGATCTAGCTCAATGACAACAATTTTCTTCAAAAAATGAAAAGCTAAGGATTTTAAATCAATGGATGCCTTCCTTGAAGCAAGGAGCTTCCAACATCTTTTTTTTCCAAGACATGTCCTCATATGTAAATTCGTGGGGGTTAGATCAAATCTAAGGATGCTAGAGAATTGGGTACACAAAACTTGGTTGATTGAAGGAGACATGGAGATTACTCTGGTTTCCAATGGGTATGTTTTTGCTTCCCTTAATAATACTTTTTAATCTGTTTGAATTTTTGAAGGAGGTCCCTCTTTCTTAAAGTATGTTGGTCTCTTCATGAAACCCAAGCATCTAGAATTTATCCCAATTGTGGAGCTCCCTTCCAAGGTTCTAGTTTGGATCTATTTATTTGATTTTCCATTGATTTTTTGGAAAAATGAATGCCTAAAATCTTTGGGTGATTCATTGGATTCCTAGTTGGGTACTTCTCATATTACAAGGGAAAAGAAATTTAGAGTTATGCTCAAATACATTTAAATAATATCTTGATAGAGGATTTTAATATTCAATTGGGAAATCTTGCTTGACATCAAATCTTGGATTATGAAGCCATTATTTTCAAATGTAGGGAATTCCATCATTATGGACACATTTTTTGGGATTGTACCCAACTTAAATCATATGATTCTTTTGAGAAATTGCCACAAGAGGAAAAAAAGGGTAAAAAAAAATATTAGCAAGATTATCAAGGTTCTAATCTGGTCCTTCTAATGCTCATAGCTTTACCATGACTCATAGGAAAGGTAAATCTCAATGTAAAGCTCAACCTCCTCCAAATTCTAGAGGAGCCAAAGCTAGTAGATAAAAAATCAAATTAAGATTTCTATTATGGGAGAAATACCCATCAAATTTTAGGATGTATCAAGATGAAAACCAAGAAATAAAGATAGCAAATTGAAGGAATGATGA
This sequence comes from Sequoia sempervirens, assembly GCA_007258455.2. Classification (NCBI taxonomy): domain Eukaryota; kingdom Viridiplantae; phylum Streptophyta; class Pinopsida; order Cupressales; family Cupressaceae; genus Sequoia; species Sequoia sempervirens. The sequence goes on from VDFB02271358.1 coordinate 984,943,084, forward strand.
AATAATGCAATCATGGTGAAATATTGGGTGCTAATTTTTTCAATAAGAAGCAAGAGCACATAGCACAAGATCTTCTACATTTTAGGGAGTTTTTGGATGTTCCTGCAGCAATTGTTAATGTCTACCATGCTCCTTTGATGCCAAGCAAGTCTATTATTTCTTCCCCAAACCCTATTTGTATTCCTAATAATTCTCAAACTCTTGAAGTTCAAGAGACTCTTCTTGCTTTTGATAAGTTTGAGCATGTGCTTGAACCCCTATCATGGACTTCGATAAACAAGAAAACATTTCTATTTGTCATCCACAAGGTATTTGAAACAAAGGAAATAAGAAAAAAGATCCTTCAACCCAAGATTTGGGTATTAAACAAAGTCTAAATAAAAAATAGGGGATACAAGAGGCACTCAAAGCAGGTCGTAAGATTTACCATGATAAATCCAAATTTTTGGGTGAACACCTACTAGCTTTGAGTCTTCTCAATCAAGAATATTCATCCCTCTCTCATCCATTTCAATCATGATTATTTCCTAAAATGTAAGAAGGCTTGGAAAAAAACCCAGATAAGATGTTACAAGATTGATTAAAGATCTTAACCCTTTTATGTTGCTAATTTAAGAAACTAAGCTTCCCAAAGAATTTTCAAAAAAAAAAAAAAAATTGGTTGCAACATTGACAGATATTGGAAAAGCATGGCTATTTATGCTCTTGGTCTATCTAGCAGTCTTATGTGTGCTTGTGATTCCAAATATTTTTCTCCAAAAAATTTCTTAATTTGCACTGGTGGTCTCTCTTTCAATGCAATTCTCACATCTAGCAACATTGGTGTCATAATCACTAATTAATTTTCTCCCCACGATCTTCGAGATATGTTTAAACTCTAAAATAGTCTACATTTTCATAGAGAAATTTCTCCTAAATATTAGCCTTGGATTATTGGAGGAAACTTCAATGCTATGTTGTCCCTTAATGAAAAAAAGGATGGACTTCCTATTCACCCTCAAGCTAGTCTTCTTCTTTTCCAAATCATTCATCAACTTGAGTTAATGGATATTACTTCTAGAAATGGCTCTTTTACTTAGAACAATCAATGAATTAGGGATACTTTTATTGTAGAAAATGTGGATATATTTTTGTAAGTGATTATTGGCCTTTTGATGCCTTCGTCTTGCTTCTTCCATTTTGTACAATGTAGGTTTAGATCATTCATCCATAGCTTTACACTATGAAGGATCTTTAATGCCTCAAAATGCCCCTTTTAGATTACAACTCATGCAGATAAAGGAAGAGGACCTGGACAAAAATATTTATCTTTGTTTGTAAAGATGTCTTAACTCTGAATTCTAAACTCTATAATGAATTAGAAAGGACCAAGCTTCGAAAGGAAATTGTGTGGGGACAAAAATATCATGTTAAATGGTTGCAAGAAAGGGATAAGAATTATTCTTTTTTCCATCACTTTGTTGTTGCACAAAACATGTTAATTTTTTTAAGGAGATTCAACAAAATGATAGGTCCAATATTGAATTCATTCAAGATATCCAATTAGAAGTTGTTTTTCACTTTCACAATTTATTTAATGCCCCTAATATTTTTTTTGTTGATAATAGACATATCATTTTGAACTATATTCCTAGACTTATGCCCCCTCATGATAATTCATTCCTCAATGGCCCTAATTCCCTGGATGAACTAGCGAAGGTTGTTTTATGATGAAAAAAGACAAAAATGCAGGTCCAAAAGGTTTTTTCTATTGAATTCGTCAAGCTTTCTACAATATTGTTAAAGATGACATTTTTCCTTTTGGAAACTTCTAAGGAATTGGAAACCTCAAAACAAATGTTAAAAGCCCTTAATAACTCTTTTATGGTGTTGATTCCTAAGAAAAATCATGCTTAGAATTTCTTTGATGTTTGATCCATACCTCTATCATGCTATCTACAATATTTTTTCCAAAACTATTGTTGAATGGATAAAATAGTTCCTTCTATCATTTTCCCAAGACGGGGGGGTTGTTCAAAGTTGTCAAATCATTGATGATATTGTTGTTGTCCAGGAAGCCATTCACTCTATGCATGTTAAAAAGAAAGGTTCTATGTTCATAAAACTTGATCTTCTAAGGCTTATGAAGGTTCTATTGCAGATTTATAAAATATATATTAAGTGTCTTTGCTTTTGAAGATAATTGGATTCAATGGGTTATGATGCATTGTACCTCTCATTTTGTGATCATAAATGGCTCTCGTTCTACTATTTTTTCACTCTCAAAGAGTTCTATGTCAAGGAGATCCTCTCTCTCCATATCTCTTTCTCATTCTAGCAAAAGGACTTGGAATGTTTCTAAAATTTTGGCTCTATTTATATCTTTCACATTGCAAGGCATGCATCCACTTTCCCATCTCCAGTTTGTGGATGACACTTGTTTGATGGGAAATGCCACTCTTGAGGAAACTACTACTCTTACAGGAGCTCTTAACATTTATAAAAGTGTGTCTAGTTAACTCTTGAGTGAACAAAAGTCTCAAGTTTTCTTTTTCCATATTGACCCTCATCTTCAAGAACAAATTGCTAATATTCTTCATTTTGAGTTTTCTTCTCCTTTCAAATATTTTGGTATCCCTATTTCACTGACTTGCATTGTGAAAAATGACTAGAATGTTATGTTGGATTCTATTTGACATCATATTATTCAATGGAAAAACAAATTCCTCTCTTTGGTTGGTTGTATAATCCTTCTTAAAGTTGTGATTTAAGCTCTTTTGGTTTCTAGATTTATGGCTCTTGTGGCTTCAAAAAGCATTCTTCATTTTTTAGATAGTAAGATGAGAAAGATTGTTCTTTGGGAAGGAAAATCAAAGAAAAATAAATGGAATTTGGTTAATTGGCATAAGAGTTTTCAACCAAAAGAGGTGGTTTAAATATGAGAACTTCCCTCCTTAATAATTTAACTCTTGCTATCAAATTATATTGGAGATGATGTGTGGAGGAACATGCTTAATGGGGAAAAATTCTTAAACTTAAGCACTTGAATATGGAGAATCATACTTTCATCCCTAGAAAGTCACCCTTGGAAAAGGTTCTCAATTATGGAAACCAATAAATTTGGATAGAAGTCTAATTAAAGCTATCCTTTTTCTAGATTGTGGGGAAGGGAGACCTAGCTCTTTTTTCTTAGAACTGTGAATAAACATGAGATGCAGTATCAAACAATGAAAAAAAACAACTTCCATGCAAGAGCTCTACAAAACAATGATTTGTTTAAATTCCTCGACAAGAAAATACTTATAGAATGAACCTCAAAAGTATTCAATGAAGATTGAGAGAGAATACAACGAGGGTGAGTGCTTTATAGGAGCAACCATAAATGATAAAGGGATTAGATCATGACAAGTTTCAACATCCTATGTGATGAGACAAAATGATCTAATAAAAACTCACTCTAAGTAACAAAAATAAGCACTCCTAAGTTTAGCTTAAGTGCGTGAGAATAAATTAGTATAATAATCAATTAAAGATTAATTAATTATTAGCTAATGCATGATTACTCTAATAGCCCCCCTTAAGATGAACTTAAAGAGTAGCTAAAAACCCTAAAGATCCAATGCATAAAAATCAAAGAATGCATGATGGGTCCCGACAAATGAGGCCTAATGAGGTACTCATATACAAAAAATATAATCTTGTACAATTGGAAAAAAGGAGAAAACCTTATGGGAAAAACTCTTCTCCAAAAGAGAGAAAGGTGAATGAAAGACTAAGAAGCCTCCAAAAAAGTGTCCCAAAAAGAATAGGAACATGAAGCACATAGCTAAAGCACGAAGAAGCTATAAACAATTGTTGAATGATGATAGACATAGTGTTGAAATGAATAACCTTCTCTAAAATAGATGATGATCAAGATCAAGAAGACAATAATATGCATGAGTTCCCCCAACGACACTACTCGAATTAGATGGAAAAAAAAAGGAAAACATCTAAAAATCAAAGATAAAATGGCAAAGGTACCAATAGTTTGAAGAACACTAATCAAGTCAAAAGGAAGGTTGCTTCAAAAAATAGGAATGCAAGAGTGTCTATATGGTAAATGCTCCATCTCATCAAAATGCATGGGTAACCAACCGTTGCATCTGCCTAATACATAGGAACAAAAAAAAAAATACATATCCCACTCTAAAACGAACCAAGGAAGCATTAGCACTAACAGTAGAAACCCCCATCATAATGCAAAAAGGGAGAGCCAAGATAGGTCCATTGAAACTATGTCACCAAGAAGTGCATGAAGGATAACAAAGAACACCTAAACATGCACATGAAAGTACCTACAAATAAAAATGATGTTCAAACTAAGGCACGCGTATGAGGCAAGAATCATTGGGATTCGATGATGTCATGGAAGAAACACTCACTTGACAAAGGTGTGATGGAAAAAATAAAGGCACTCATGACCCTCCCATGGAACTCTATATAATAGTGTGAGTAAAAAAGGCAAAACGAGATGTGAAAAATCCCCAAAAAAGATACACTAGAATGGAACTTTATCTCAATGCATTTACAAAAGGGAAATTTCATGCAAAATATGCTCAAAATTCCCTCAAATAGGACAAAAAGTTGAAAATACATGTACAACAACCCAAAACAAGTCATCCCATGCAAATGGAAAGTCTCCACGAGCTAAAACATCCAAGTAATTCACCAGAATATGAAAACACAAAAAACATAATAAAATGCACTTGGAGAAAAAAGGGAAAAAGTGCATAGATGGCTATGAACAGCTCTAAAACACATTTCCAATGTCATTGGAATCATGAAAAATGGAGAAATGGGTCAAAATTTGTGACCTAAAGAGTGAAAACAACATCTTTGACTTTGACAGGCAATACAATGTACCAACAACAAAATCTAAGAAAAAACCAACACCATTGGATGGTGCTCAGAACCAACTTTCTGACGATATCCCGTTTGCCCAATTTCGATACCCGAGCAAAAAGTTATTGTGATTTTCCCGATTTTTCTTAAGTTACCACAAAAGGAAAAAAATTAGGCCCTCAAGGGCTGGGTACTGGTCGCTCATGTGAGCCTAGGAGCTAGTTGTGTTTTAAAAAAAATAAAAAAAAATTGGGCCACCACCACTGCCACCTGAGTGAAGAATGAGAGAGCATGTTATAATTGTGAATAACCACAAAATGAAAGATCAAACAATGAAAAAAAACACCTTCCAAGCAAGAGCTCTATAGAACAATAATTTGCTATTCCTCAACAAGAAAATACATACAAAATGAACCTCAAGAGTCTTCAATGGAGATTGAGAGATAATACAATGAGGGCGAGTGCTTTACAGGAGCAACCCTAAATTTGATAAAGGGATTAGATCATGACAAGTGTCAACATTTTATGTGTTGAGACAAAATGATCTAATAAAAACTCACTCTAGTTAATAGAAGAAAGCACTCTTAAGCTTAGCTTAAGTGCATGAGAATGAATTAGTCTAATAATCAATTAAAGATTAATTGATTATTAGCTAATGCATGATTACTTTAACATTCTCTAGGATGATTCATGCAACCAACATAGCCCTCTTTGTGTGGAATTTTTGATCTCTTAGTATTAACAAATTAATGTATTAAGGTTTGGTTGCATTTATGTTTCTAGTTTTCAATATGCAATCATGCAAGATGTTGTGAAGATTTGGAAATAGAAACCTAATGATCTTCAGCCAGGTCAATAATTACCTCTCCTCATTGATCGTTTAGCTCATATTTTAGCATCCAAGAAGGTCTCTTTAGATAGACATTGGATGGGGTTTGAAATATTATTGGATCTTCATTGTGCAAGCTGGTTATTGAATTTTTATGAAAGAAAACTTGGAAGTTAAAGAACTATAAGCTTTGGAAAAGGATTGGCATCCTAAATGTTGGCCTAAGGCTAATGCTTTCATGCAGCTTGCAGCTTTAGATAAATTTCTTCACAAGAATAATCTTTGAAAAAGAGGGGTTGTTGGTCCAAACAAATGTATTCCTTGCATTCAAGATGAAGAATCTAGCAAACATCTTCTTTTAGCTTTTCCACTTTCCACTTTTCTTCACCATTTATGGTGTGATTTGTTGGGAATTTCATCAAATAATATTGATCTATCCAAGACTCTTGTGAATCAACTACAACCTTCTTTGAAGCTAAAATATCTCAATCTTTTGCATGATACCAGTTTGTGTTTGATCTACTAGAATATTTGGTGGAGAAAAATCAAAGGATTTTCAATGGCACAAGCCATATTAGTTAGATTTGGGGTAGAATAATGACCAATCTAAAAGAAAATTTTCAAGTTTGGATTCAAGATTATCAACCAAGTTCTTGATGGGGATTTAGAATTTTGATGAGGCTTGGTATTCCTGTAGCTTCTCCCTCTTCTACCTCTTTTAGTAATAACCATCAAAATTAGCAACTTACTCAACAAGAATGTCCTCCTCCTGCCTCATGAAAATTAATGTTGATGGGGCTTCAAAAGACAATCTTGGAAATGTTGGAATGGGAGGTGTTTGTTGTGATCATAATGTAAAAGTAAAGTTCTATTTTTCCAATAGTCTTAGTGTTGGTTCTAATAATTTTGTAGAGGCTATGACCATTCACCAAGTTTTATTACATGCTAGCAAAGGCATTTTACCAATATTATTCTAGAATTTGACTCAAAAATATTAGTTGATCATTTCAAAAGAAAGTACTCTCACTTAAAGCAATGGCATTTGAATGAATATAAGAAATACAACAACATCTCATTCATGGTTTGAATGTTGTTACTTGTGAAACTATGAAACCATACCAAAAGGGAAGGAAATCAAAATACTAACTTTTTGGCTAAATCAACTTCTAATTAGAATGATATCAAGGTTGATATTGGAAGTGACCAAAATTTCCTTGTCTATGATATGATTAGACACTTAAGTGATTCTTTGAATGCCAAATACAATGCCTCTATGGGTTCATGATTTTTACTGCTCTGTTTCTTGTTGATGTGCAGATTATTTAGGCATTCTTCATGATTCTTCTACTATGGTTCAATTTATTATTATTTTTTAATGGTTTTCTTGTTGATCTAGTTGTTTTGATATAAGGGAAAGTATTACTTTTGATACTTGGATCATGGGTAATCTTCAAGGGAACAAATTATTATACCTTGTCTATGGATTTTGCAAGTTTCCTTCTCTCTTGCTAATTGTCTATTTTTAGTCCATATGGATTTTCTTGATTCTTTGGTATTGATCTGCCATGAGTCTTTTTAAGACAAGTAAACCTACTTTGTAATCTTTCTTTTTTTCCTTTATGTTTCAAAAAAAAGGTAAAAACTCTAACACTCCCTCTATGTGAGGAAACTATTCTCCACCAATCCAAGTCTCTCTCTTAGTGTCTCAATCTTCCAATAACTAAAGAAAAAACCTCAACAAAATCAATTCTCTCTTTTTGAGAGAATCCTTTAGCAACTTGAGTAAGAGTCTCATCAAGGTCAACTTCCTCTTTCTGAGAGAATCATTTGGAAATAAATTTGTCCTAGTAATCTTCAATAACTTATCAATTGTATGCATGGAAGAAATATAACAATAGGTTTAGAGATTTTCTCCACAAAGCTAGGACACTCTTCTATCTTGGAATCCTACCATACTTGCTCAAATGGATTAGCAAGTAGTCTATAAAGGCCACCATCTTGAACTCCTCTGGCCAAACTTGACCAAGTTTAGGGTTGCATTTTCTAATGATCATTTTTTGACCGTCAAACTTAATAAAATGGTGTATATTTATCATGCAAGAAAAAAAAAATTCACTTCATTAAACTAGGAATATACAAGACATAATTTAGACCATGAACATCACCTAAAGGAATTGAGAAGTACAAAAAGTCCAATCTGGTAAATAGACAAGTGGCATCATTGCCCAACTCCACCTATATTCAATCCTCTCATTCTTTAAGTCTATCCAACACCTCTATTGTGCAGTTTTTGCACACACGCCCCACTGAAAGCAGGGACCCTCTTTTGTTTTCGCTCTTGTTGTTTTGGCCCTTTGATTTTGGTGATTTAAATTGCCTTGGTATGTTCTTAATGTGTTCATCTTTCTTGCCTAAGTGTTTTCCCTAAGTTACATGTTGAGAATCTTAAGTTTTGGGCCAAGTTCAGGTTTTTGCCTTGTTTCGGGATTTTCTGCCCCGTCCGGATTTTCTCGGATTGCATTGTCTGGCTCTGTCTGCTTTGCACCGTGTTTTGGAGATTTTTGGCCTTCACGTAATTCCACCTAGGTTGGATTTTTCCAGAATTCCGTCGTGCTGTCAGTTTTCCAAATTTGGTTGATTTTTGAGCTTTATGTCATTATGCTTTATCATTTGCGTTCTCTTGAGTTGGGATATTTGATCCTTGATATGGTATGTACATGTTGCCTTACTTTTGATTGATGATGTGAGTTGTTCTTTGACATTTTGGTTTTGCTTGGAGTTTGAATTTATGTGTTTCAAGCTTGCTTTGTGTGTTCATGGTTAAAATTTAGGGTTTCATGCCTAGGGCATCCCCATTTCATCTTGATTTGCTTTCGAATGAGCCTCAAATTCAAAGAAGATTTGTAGGGGGTTTCAAGTTAAATGATTTCCATACCCAAGGTCCTCAAATTTGTGATCATTCGATCAGTTTGAGTAAAATCATGAGATGATGCTGATATTTGGGTTTTCTGTCAACCTCAGGATTTTCCTATCTGGTTGGATTTTCCCAGTTTTTCCTGACCCTCTATGTTTTCCCGAAATGTGTTGAAACTCTGAAACTTAGCCTTTTTCATAGAATTCTGGTCTGGCCAGATTTTTCCAGATTTTCTAGGAAGCTTTGTGAAACGTAAAAATTGGGTGAGTTGGATGATTGTAATGATAAATTCTTGTCATTCCATACTGTTAATTGATAAATTGCACAAGGTTATCTAAATTTTTTCTACATTTTTGATGATATATGGTGGACTTTGTGCCTGCTTCGGGAAAATCCACCTAGCCCTAATTTTTTCAAATTTTGCTTTCTAGCCTGGATTCCACGATTGGCTTGAAATCTCAGACTGTGTAATTTGTGATTGAACGATGATTGTGGGTTAATTTTGATCTTTTCTCATATTTGTTTGAATGATAGATATATTATTGATGATGGGCTAATCTTGATCTTCATGTTATAATAGTGTTATAATAGATATTGATGATGGTTTTGCTGAGTGCAGGCTGAGTCTGGCATGGTTGATTGGTGTTTTGGAGATGAAGTTAAAACTATGAAGAAATTCAAGTATTGGTTACTCCACCCCTTGGACAACTTGGTGAGGTGTGCTTAGAATAAGGATGGAAGGAGGAAGTTAATATAGGGCGGAATTGAAACTGGTGCCTTGATTCGAATTATGTTGAAGATCCCAGGCCGACCTGGATTGAGTTCAAGCATTTAATGATAATTCAATTTATTTTGAATTCTCCTTGGGCCAACCTATTTTGTGGCCATTTATTATTGTAAACATTAGTTGGGCTGACTTGTTTGTGGCTATTTTATGATTGTATATCCCTTGTTGGGCCGACATGCTTTGAGGTTCCTATAAGTTTGGCATTTCACCTCATTTGTAATATACATAGATATAGATAGATACACAGATAGATAGTTTTTCTACAAGAGAAAATTAGGCAATAGAGCAGAGGTAGAAGTTAGTCAATTTCTGAGCAAGTATTGTAATAGAACATTGGAATTGTTGCTGAAATTTGGTGATTCAATACAATTAAAGGGCATTGTGATTTTCTGGTGATCTCTTTTGTGTTGACTTTTCTGGCATGGTTCTTATGATTCTATCTTTCAAAAATCTCAAGGTTATTAGATATATGTTAGATTTTGATTTAGATCTGATTCAATGGTGTTCATGATTTAATACTTGAAGTGTTTGCAGCAATCCTGGTCCATACTCTTTGCAGCTAGCTGATTGTTAGTTGCTTTGCAAAGTTAGCCTGGACCTTTATATTCATTGTGCTTAGTTCAATTGTGGAGATTTATTCATTTCAATTGCAATTGGGTTGTCTTGGATGAATGTTCATGATCTAAAAATATTTAACACCTTAGAAGATTGCACTGTTTCTGTAAGATTGTAGATTTATCTTGGTCAAGCAGGAATTAGTTTATGAGAGATTGGTCCATTTCAAGTATTTCATCATTTGTATTGTTAATCTTAGGAGTAGTTAAATTTATATATCTATTTGAAACCCTAACCTTTTGTTATTTCTTTATTATTTGGATTAGATTTAGGATTGAAGTATCATTACATTTCTAGATCTGATAAATTCAAGATTTAGTCTTTGCTTGTAGTAAGGTCCCTTTGTGATTACCAGCATTTTCACATTTATCACTGAGTTGTTTATACATTGTCAAGACCTGACATTAGAGACCTCGGGGTTATCTCTTGAGGCTTGTTGATAGATATTTACCTTTCAAGAGAGATAGGATTTCATATTCTGTATGAGTTGTTGTGTAGAAAACATCATCAACAGATTGGTGTTAGAAGGAGGGCCTAAATAAGCTAAGCTAGATCGATTTCTATCTGCCATCTCTCCTAAAAGATTTAGAAGAAGAACCGGATCTACTCCAGAAGAGGAAGAATTTCAAGAAATACCAGTCCCTACTAGGTCAAGAAGGACCAGCAAAAGGGGAGAATCATCATCCACCCAACCACCTCCATCATCTCCATCATTCTTATCTTCATGATCAATTTCATCTAAGTCTGAGTCTGAGGACATTCCCATCCATCAACCTCAGCAAGCCATAAATGAACCATTACTGCCCTCACCTCCACCAATGGCTTTCCTAGCTAATAACCCATCTCCATTGAGTTTCACAAATTACAATGCCATGCCCAAGAACCCTAAGCACTTTTGTTCAAAGTTCCATGTTAATGATCCCAATAGAACTGCTAAGGAAAACATCAGGATCTTTCAGACTAGCCTTAAGGACAGGGGAATCAATAATGAGGATGTAGCTTGTAAGCTCTTTCCTTATTCCCTAGGAGAGGATGCTTTCTATTGGTATAATCACTTACTTGTTGGGTCTATCCAGCATTAGACTGAACTAGAGAGTGCATTCCTACAAAAGTTTAGGATTCCCATTAGTCCCAATGAGCTCTATCTTCAGTTCACTAATGTTAAAAGAGAATTCCATGAGCCTATAGGGTCCTTTAACAATAGGTTTCATCATGCCTATACCCGACTGTAGGCTCGCTATGTTGTTGATCAAGCCATTGCTTTAGAAGTCTATTATGAAGGTCTTGATAGTTTGACAGCCACCTTCATGAAATGGAGAAACAATCCTCCTAATACTTTTCTTGATGCATATGCAGAGGTTATAAAGGTTAGCACTACCTTAAGAAAACATCTATTTGGACCTTTACCATCATTAGGACCCGCTACTCACCCTGGACAGGTCCCAGCTCTCAATCAAGCTCTCACCAATCATACTCCCATCATGAATCCGGTTCCTCAGTTTCCTATGGTCCCTCACCCAGGGCCTCCAGTGAGTCAAATGCCACCTGCAGTCAGCTATCTCCATCAAAATGTGAATTAGCCTCTTCATCCACAATCTCATGCTAGCTATCCCCCATATCTGCAAAATTCTAAAGTTTTGAACCAGTCATTGAATACGAGCACTGCAGTAGGATATCCCCAAAATAATGTGAGCCAGCCTCCATATAGAAATCCTGACTAGGAGATACTGGATGACTTGACCAAACAAGTGAAGAAGATGAATATGGAGGTAACTTACTTGAGGAACCAGGACAGTCAATTGCAAGCTGCTCAAAGAAATATGTAGTATAATCAGAGCAAAGAAAATCGAGAAAATCAATAGGGATAACATTTTGATAGAGGATACAACAATAAAAGAGGATACAACAATGACAGAGGATATAGTAATGACAGGGGATATAACAGTGACAGAGGAAAAAATTATGATAAAGGACAGTCCTCAGGCCAAAACTTTGATAGAGGTCAAGGTGGTGGACAAGGGTTCAATAGGAGACAGTCACCCAGAAAAATTAGGACTTGGAACACGAGGCCTAACAATGGAGGAGTCCCCACCCCATTGGATCAACCAGTAAATCAGCTAGTCAATCAAGAGAAGCCTCCTAATGGTGTGTATTTGGTTGAAGTTGCTTTATCAGGATGGTGTAGGCTCCATAAAACAAGTCAACATTATGAGTTAAATTGTCAAGAATTCTAGACAGTAGCTTCAATTTTTCAGTATGAAGTGGAGAATAATGTAGGTATTCAGGAATTGGTGCCATCCACTCCCTATGATTCACCAGTGTTAGTAATAAATCATGCTCCTTTTCCATAGAGCAAAGACAATGTGCCTGAAGAAGAATCAGACCAGGTCAAGGAAGAGGTAGACCAGGTATGTAACAAAGATGAGATTTCATAGTTGTTTGATGAAAATCCAGTAAATGACAATGGCCCCTTGGATGAAGAAGAAGCTTATGTTGAAGAGGCACAAAATTTCTAGAGGCCTGTTAAGAAGTATGATTTGAGAGACATGCCACATAGTCACCTTCACCACCTCCATTCCACTGAACAACTTCACAATACCTCTAGATCCTAATGCTAGCAATAATCTATCATATCCTCATGTGTCTAAGTAGTATCTGTCAAAGGAAGAACAAGCACAGATGGACATGTCAAAGGGAAGGAGTACTAAGGCAAGCAAAGACATGATGGTGGATTATCCAAAAGAGGCCCCTATTGATCTGAGTGAGGAACAATTGGCCATATATGTTGCAGAAGAACTCAAGAAGTTAAAGGTAAGTCTATCTATATTTTAGTTATTGAGAGTTCCAACCATTAGGAATGTAGTTCTAGGAGCTTATAATGCAAATTCCATGTCACAAGATAGATCAGTTAGTGAAAGTATCAATAAAGTATCTAGCTCTCAAACAGTAGGAAGGAAAAATCAAACTCATGATCAAGTTCATGTGCCTCCTAGAGATAAGGGAAAAGAGAAAGATACAACTCAAGTTGCTCAAGTGGATACTCCCTTAACTTTGTTTCAAGGAAAAATAGAGACTCCTCCATTCCTAATTTCTGTTTGTATATTTGGTAAGTAGTTGCACAATTGCTTGTTAGATTCAGGTGTCTCTACCAATGTAATGCCATTTGGTGTCAGTAGAGCTTTGGGTATTACTCCTATTGATTCCCAAAATAAAGTTACACAATTAGATAGAACTAAAGTTAATGTTGTTGGAGAATTAAATATGATTCATATGTAGGTTGCTTATGATCCTAGGATTCAACAGGTTATCAATATACAGGTGGTTGATATACCTGATGCTTATGGCCTAATTCTGGGAAGAGACTTTACCAGGGATTTGAATGGATATGTATCAATTGATAACTCTCATATGTGGCTTCCTTGGAAGGGAGTGCCAAACCGGATTAGAATTGAAAGAGAACCTAGGATGAGGTACATGATTACAGAATATCAGAATACCTCTATTGAAATTCTAATATCTAAAGTATGGGTAACTATGTGCTTACAACCCCTTTTGAGGAGTCAGATGCAGAGGAAGTCCTTATGTTCCACACAACACTTGTTGACCTTACAACGAAATCGAGTAGTACTAAAGCCTTGGTGGAACTAGTTGAAAATGATGATGATCTTGAAGACAGTCAGCTTAGTTTATTGGATAATTTTTAGGAATTCATTCAGAAATGCATTGAAGATCAAATTCAGTTGGGTAGGGACATGAATTTTGGAGATTTTCTTTTTCCAAATTGGTGCAGGGTCCATAATGCCTTTCATTTAGAACTAGATTGTTGCTTATGCCAGATTGTAGTAGAACAGGTGTAGGAGTGTATCAACCCCACTCTAGCAGTCAAAATTAATATACAAAATGTCCAAGAGGATCCTAAGGAGAAGAAAGTCGTGATTTTTGAAGAACCTTCCAGTAGCAACAGTGCAAGAGATACAGCAAGGAAGTCTGCAGTTACGGGCTGTTGGAATTTAAGATTTGATGGATCCAAATCAAAGCAAGGAGTTGGAGCAGGATTTGAGCTAATCATTCCAAAAGGTAAGACATTATTTTTTGTTCATAGACTTCAATTTCATTGTACGAATAATGTAGTAGAGTATGAGGCCTTGGTCCATGGGTTGTTAATGGCACTAAAGAAAAAGGTCAAGATCTTGCAAGTTTTTGGGGATTTTGAGTTAGTGGTTAAGCAAGTTAGGAGATAGTACTCTTGTCATGATAGAAGAATGACCAATTATAGACACGGAGTATGTGACCTTATTGAAGGGTTTGATTCTTTCAACATTCAGTTGATACCACAAAGTAAAAACCAGACAGCTAACTCCCTTGCTCAGGCAGCTAGTACATTGCAACCTCTGTCTCTTTCTAGATTGAAGAAGTTTACAGTGGAACTGACCCTAGTTCCTTCAATACCTAACAATGTCACCAACTTCCGGGTATTTGAAGATGATAAGCATATCTTAGATTTTATCACAAGTACAGATGTTTTTGCTTCTTAAATTATAGATGAAACTAAACTCCAAGAAGAAGAAATGGATTTGGAAGGAGTAATCAATTTGAAGACCAATACTATTCTCAAAGGAATGGTGCAATTAAAGAGGATTTTTTATTTGGATAGGGTCAAAGATCAGGAACAAGATGCCAAGAAGGAGTCCATCAGTGGACAATGTGAAAAGTATAATATGGGAACTCATGAGGATGTCAAGAATGTCTTCATTGGTAAAGTATGCACTCCAGAAGAGAGGAAAGGAATAATTGGCACATTACATAGATATCCAGATGTGATAGCCTGGAGTTATGAATATTTGAAGACCTATGACACATCAATTATAACTCACACTATCCCTCTCAATCCAGGAGAAAAACCTTTCAGACAAAGGCAAAGGCCAATTAATGCTCTACTGGAACCCATAATTTAGAAGGAAGTGTAGAAATTGTTGTCTACAAGGATCATATTCCCAGTCAGACATTCAACTTGGGTTGCAAACCTGGTTCCAGTGCGAAAGAAGAATGGTGAAATCAAGCTATGTGTAGATTTTAGGAACCTCAATAGAGCATCAGAAAAGGATAATTATCCAATACCTTCACTGGATGAGGTACTTCAGATTGTCAATGGATCTCAGATGATGTCTTTCTTAGATGGCTACTCAAGATACAACCAGGTCATGGTGTAGTATGAAGATAGACATAAGACTGCTTTCACTACCAAATGGGGAAATTTTTCCTACAGAAGAATGCCCTTCGGTTTGATTAATGTTGGAGCCACATTTAAGAGGGCCATGGACATTGCCTTTAAAGACATAATTGGTAAGTGCATAATTATTTATATGAATGATCTGAATATCTTTTCCAAGAAGAGAGGTGACCATATAGTAGATTTGTGTAAGGTGTTTCAGAAGTGTAGGGAATTCGGTATATCTCTCAATCCAAAGAAATGCATCTTTGGAGTCATAGAGGGAAAATTGATGGGGCATGTTATCTCTAAAAAAGGAATTTCCATTGATCCAAAACGAGTGGAAGCTATACTCAAGATCCCACCACCTACTAGCAAGAAAGAAATAAGTCATTCTTTGGCAAGATCAACTTTGTAAGGAAGTTCATCACTGGATTCACTGAAATAGTCAAGCCATTGAATGCAATGCTGAAGCAAGAGGCTAAGGTTGAATGGAGTGCAAAAGCAAAGGAAGCATTTGCAGAGATAAAGAGGGCTATTGTTGAAGCCCCGGTTTTGGTGAGTCTAGATTATGCTAAGCCATTCTATATATATTTGTTTGTTTCTGATCACTCCTATGCTGCTATGTTGACTCAAAAGTCTGATCAAGGAAATGAACATCCCATAGCATTCATGAGTGCACAATTGAAAGATGCAAAACTAAGGTACCCAAGTGTGGAGAAGTAGGCCTATGCCTTAGTCAGAGCTGTAAAGAAATTTAGACATTATATTCTCAGAAACAAAGTGTTTTCCATAGTTCCAGATCCTGCAGTCAAGTTGTTGTTGATGCAAAATGAGCTAGGAGAACGCAAAGCTAAGTGGGTAACTATGTTACAAGAGTATGATATTGAGATCCAACCCATGAAGCTAGTAAGAGGGAAAGGACTTATAAGGACAATGGCAGAAATAGGCCCTAATCTTGCAGCTCAACATTACAATCTAGAAGATGTTTCTCCTGGCGAATGGTATGATGATATTGTTCATTATCTCTTGACTCAGAGGTGTCCTAATCATCTGAATGCAGTACAGAGAAGAGCATTACGCTTGAGGAGTGATAGTTTCATGTTGAAGGGAGTTGTTCTATATAAGAAAAATCATGAAGATATCTACCTGAGGTGCTTAGGAAGATAGAAAGTTGAGAGAGTCATGGCTGAATTTCATGATAGATATGGTACTGGCCATGGATCTGCATAGGCCACTACAAATCAGATTTTGAGGGCTGGTTACTATTGGCCTACATTGTTCAAGCATACACACAGTCATGTTAGAACTTGCCACATATGCCAGACCGCAGCAACCAGGGAGAAGTATGCAGCTCTTCCACTCCAACCGGTCTTTGAGGTAAAACCTTTTGCACAATGGGGGATGGACTTCATAGGTCCCATCAATCCACTTTCTTCTACTGGTCATAGGTATATTCTCACCATTACTGATTACTTTACACGATGGACTGAAGCTCTTGCATGCAAACAATGTACTTCTGAAGCGGTAATTGATTTCGTTGAATTAGGTATTATCAATCGCTTTGGATGCCCTTTATCTTTAGTTTGTGATAATGGTCCTGCATTTGCATCATTGAAATTTTCCAATTCGGCCTTTGATCATGGGATTATAATAAAGTTTGCATCTAATTACTACCCACAGGGAAATGGGTTGGCTGAGTCTTCCAATAAAAACCTCTTGACAGTCATATGTAAGTTACTAGAGAAGAATTCCAAGGATTGGCACACTCAACTTAGATTTTCTCTATGGGAAGACTGTACAAGACAGAAGACTTCTATATGGACCTTCCCTTATCATCTTGTGTTTGGCCAGGAACCTTTTTTTCCAATTCAATTGAGGATCCCCACTTTACAATTCATTAATGAGTATTATGATGAAGAGAGCAGGTGTGAGGCCTGCCTACACGAACTATTACACCTTGAAGAAAGAAGATATGAAGCCTTAGAAAACTTTGCTAAACATCAAGGTGTAGTCAAAAGGTGGTTTGACAAAAGAGCCAAGGTAAAAGCCTTTAGAATTTCTAACTTGGTTCTATACTAGGATAAAGCCCATGACCGTAAGCGGGAGCATGGTAAATTTGACAAACTTTGGCTTGGCCCTTACCATATTTCAAAGATCCTAGGAGATAATGCTTTCCACTTGAAAACTCTCACTAGGGAGGATATCCCACTGCCTGTCAATGGGTAGTATTTGAAGCATTATTTCCAGTCTTGAGTTGTTTTCAACTCTTTTCTTGTACATAGTTAGATTAGGTTTCCTTTCTATTTTTTTTTCTTTACTTTGCTTTGGTTAGAGTAGGTTTCCTTTCTGTTTTGTTTGCTTTGCTTTGCTTTGGTTAGAGTAGGTTTGTTTTCAGTTTGGTGTTTTTGCTCTGCTCTTGCTTTGGGGGTTCTCCTGTTTTCTTCTGGATGTGTTGCATCTACATAGAAAATATTCTTTTGTCTCGGATTGTTTTGAGTATTTCCTTGATGAACTTTAATCATGTGTCTTGAAAGGATGGTTGAGGTCTTTGTTATCGTCATGTAGTCCAAATGTTCGATTTAAGGAGGATGGGTTACTGGTTTGATTTTAATTTGAAGTATTTTGAAATCTTATATCTTTTATACATCTTAAAAATCTTAAAGTTGTGGTAGGATCCTTGTGAGGTCTTGTAAGGTGAAAAATCTTATTTCTGCTTCAGTGCCACTATGGTTCTCAACCCTGAGTGTGAACTTCATTGTTCACAGGTTGAAATGAAAGAAAATAAAAATGAAAAGAATACCAAAAGAGAAGAAAAGAGAAAATATTGAAAATTAAATGACTTCAACTTATCAAGGGTATCTGAATATCTCGATCGGGGCTATAGACACTTTCTGGCAATAAAGCTATGTTCAGGAGAGTCACAACGATAACCTCATCAGGGCTATAGATGCCTGAATGGCAGTGAGGCTCTATCCAGGTTGCTTTTGGAGTTAGAATCTTTACGTAGCCTGACCTGATTGAACTTGGTTTCTGCAGTAGCTCAAGGAGGGAAATGAACTCATGTGCACACACTTGGATTTTCAGTCTATGGAAGGTTGAGTCTACCTTTGGTTCTTATTCTTTGATCTAGCATTTTGATTTATTTTTCTGATAGTGAGGTTGAAACTAGAGATTCTGGGTTCACGATTCTTGTTCATCATCAAATGCTCTAGAGCATTTCCCCAATAGAGTCGCCATTTGTTATGCAATTTTTGCACACATGCCCCACTGAAAGCAAGGACCCTCTTTTGTTTTCGCTCTTGTTGTTTTGGCCCTTTGATTTTGGGGATTTAAATTGCGTTATTATGTGCTTAATGTGTTCATCTTACTTGCCTAAGTGTTTTCACTAAGTTACACATTGAAAATCTTAAGTTTTGGGCCAAGTTCGGGTTTTTACCCTATTACGGGATTTTCTGCCCTGTCTGGATTTTCTTGGATTACGCTTAAAGTCCAGCTCTGTCTACTTTGCATCGTGTTTCAGAGACTTCTGGCCTTCACGAAATTCTGTCTGGGTCAGATTTTTCTGGAATTCTGTCGTGTTGTTGGTATTCTGAGTTTGGTTGATTTTTGAGCTTTATGTCATTATGCTTTATCATTTGTGTTCTCTTGAGTTGGGATATTTCATCCTTGATATGGTATGTACATGCTGCCTTGCTTTTGATTGATGATGTGAGTTGTGCTTTGGCATTTTAGTTTTTCTTGGAGTTCAAATTTTTGTGTCTCAAGCTTGCTCTGTGCATTCGTGGTTAAAATTTAGGGTTTCATGCCTAGGGCGTCCCCATTTTGTCTTGATTTGCTTTCAAATGAGCCTAGAATTCAAAGAATATCTGTAGGGGGTTCAAGTTAAACGATTTCCATACCCAAGGTCCCAAATTTGTGATCATTCGATCAATTTGAGCAAGATTGTGAGATGATGCTGATATTCGGGTTTTCTGTCAACCTCGAGATTTTCTTGTCTGGTCAGATTTTCCCAGTTTTTCCTGGCCCTCTCTATTTTCTTGAAATGTGTTGAAACTCTAGAACTTAGCCTTTTTCATGAAATTTCAGTCCAGCCGGATTTTTCTAGATTTTCTAGGAAGCTTTGTGAAACGTAAAAATTGGGTGAGTTGGATGATTTTAATGATAAATTCTTGTCATTCCATGCTGTTAATTGATAAATTGCACAAGGTTATCTGCATATTTTTTGCATTTTTGATGATCTATGGTGGACTTTGTACCTACTTCAGGAAAATCCACCTGGCCCGAATTTTTCTAAATTTTCCTTTCTGGCTTGGATTCCGCGGTTGGCTTGAAATCCCAGACTATGTAATTTGCAATTGAACGATGATTCTAGGTTGATTTTGATCTTTTCTTGGATTTTTTTGAATGATAGATATATTATTGATAATGGGTTAATCTTGATCTTCATGTTATAATAGTGTTATAATAGATATTGATGATGGTTTTGTTGAGTGCAGGTTGAGTCTGGCATGGTCGATTGGCGTTCTAGAGATGAAGTTAAAACTATGAAGAAATTCAAGTACTAGTTACTCCACCCCTTGGACGACTTGGTGAGGTATGCTTAGGATAAGGATGGAAGGAGGAAGTTAATATAGGGCTACATTGAAATTGGTGCCTTGATTCAAATTGTGTTGAAGATCCCAGGACGACCTAAATTGAGTTCAAGCATTTAATGCTAATTCATTTTATTTTGAATTCTCCTTGGGATGACCTATTTTGTGGCCATTTATTATTGTAAACATTAGTTGGACTGACTTGTTTGTGGCTATTTTATGATTGTATATCCCTTGTTGGGCTAACATGCTTTGAGGTTCCTATAAATTTGGCATTTCGCCTCATTTTTAATATACATAGATATAGATAGATACACAGATAGATAGTTTTTCTACAAGAGTGAATTAGGTAGTAGAGCAGAGGTAGAAGTTAGTCAATTTTTGAGCAAGTGTTGTAACAAAACATTGGAATTGTTGCTAAAATTTGGTGATTCAATACAATTGAAGGGCATGTTGGTGTAATCCTCAGCCCCTCCGGCCTCCCTCCACTCCGCCCCAATCACATGGAGGACTGGGGGCTCTTCGCTTTGTCTCCGCTGGCCCTTCAACGCCTGTCGAAGGTCATATGTATGACCAAGGGCCTGCAAACAGCCTTGGCAGCCTCTCGAATATTCTGACCAGTAGATGGAATATTCCCTGTCAAAAAGAATATTTCGGCGATTAACATATACTAAGGACCGTCAAATTTTTGTAGGGGGACATTTTTTTTGCGACGGCCAGATGGCCGTCAAATTTTTTTCTATGAAGTGCTAACGTCACTCAACCGTACGACCCTCTTTTCCCCTCCTAGCCCTATTTTTTCCTAAAGGAGCAATTTTTTTCTTTTGTTCATAACTTGGGCATACGGTATCAAAATCGGGCAAACGAGATATCGTCAGAAAGCTGGTTCTAAGTAATTTCTATTGGTGTTGTTTATTTTCTAGTATTTTGCTATTTATCTATATTTATTGCTGTTTGAAGTAAGATCTTCATTTTGGGCTTCTGAGCTCATAACTTTTTGCCACGATGTTCAATTTTTGTCTTGTTTGAGGCATTGGAAAGGTATTGAGGAGCTCTATCTTGCTGTCAATGCACTTTTTTTTGTATTTGTCCCAAGTTTTTCATTATTCTAGGTTTGTCCCGATAGGTTTTTTGGAGATTACTTGGATGTTTTGGCAGTTTGAAAAGTGAAACCTGAATATTTGCACTTCATTTCAATACCACTTCATCATATTTTTTGTTTATGCATGTTTAGGATGATCTCCTTTTACAATCGTTGGGTTATTGTAATAAATGAACTATGATAAAGTTCCATTTGGGGGGGTTTCTTGCATAATAAATCTGATTAGAGTGTAGTTTTCACTTTGATCTCCATATCCATCTTGATTTGATGATAGTTGTATGGGTTATATCTAGTTTCCTAGTTTCTTTTGGCCACATTTTTGTCATTGCTTGACACATATCGGATTCTTCGGTTCACACTTCAGTTGAGAGTTTATGTTTCCTGATCCGCATTGGTTCAGATTCTTCTCAATTTGAGGGCCATATTTTTATAGTTATTATTCCAGAGTCTATTTTTGGTACTCCTTCCCATAGAAGAGTTTCAGTCACAATTTTGCATCGACATCGAGATTCACGATTTCCAGATTATGTCATCATCTCATCTACTGTTGCTTCACAAATTCCAGGGTTGTTCTAGTTTGTGAGTTTTCTAGTGTTCCATGGCATCAAGTCTACTGTCACATTATTATGATTCGGTTTTTGGTTTCTTGTAGACAGAGGTATCTTTCCTTGCTTGTCGGATTGAGGTTCCAGTGTTACTCCACAGTGTTCTTCCAGTGCTTCTTGCAGCAGTCATCTCATTGTAGGGGGTTTTTGTCCCACTGGGTTTTCCTTCTCTACCTCATCATTGCATTTGTACATGAGTACTTGATCGGGCCTTATTGTCGGGACTCATATTTGCATAATAATCTGCTTCTCCCTAAGTTGCACTTATGGGGGGGTGTTGGTGTAATTAATATTTAATTACACTTTACATAAGTTTACTTAGGTAATTATTTAATTCCTAGGTTAATTAGTTGTCATCCTTATCTTGTTGAGCTATCTTTCTGCTCAAGATAAGATTAGGGTTATGTATATTTTACTTTTATAAAGCAAATCATTATCTTGTAATTATTGAATTCTCGAATAATATTATGTTGCACATATTTTTGCAACCTCTCTACTTTTTCTATTTTTCTCTTCTGTGGAAGGATATTCTGGTTTGCAAATCTGATCTTGGTTTCTAACAAGGTATTGTGATTTTCTGGTGATCTCTTTTGTGTTGAATTATCTGGCATGGTTCTTATGATTCTATCTTTCAAAAATCTCAAGGTTATTAGATATATGTTAGATTTAGATTTAGATATGATTCAATGGTGTTCATGATTTAATACTTGAAGTGTTTGCAACAATCCTGGTCCATACTTTGTGCAACTAGTTGATTGTTAGTTGCTTTGCAAAGTTAGCCTGGACCTTTATATTCATTGTGCTTAGTTCAATTGTGGAGATTTATTCATTTCAATTGCAATTGGGTTGTCTTGGATGAATGTTCATGATCTAAAAATCTTTAACACCTCAGAAGATTACAATGTTTCTGTAAGATTGTAGATTTATCTTGGTCAAGCAGGAATTAGTTTATGAGGGATTGGTTCATTTCAAGTATTTCATCATTTGCATTGTTAATCTTAGGAGTAGATAAATTTAAATATCTCTTTGAAACCCTAACCTTTTGTTATTTATTTATTATTTGGATTAGATTTAGGATTGAAGTATCATTACATTGCCGATCTGATAAATTCAAGATGTAGTCTTTGCTTGTAGTAAGGTCCCTTTGTGATTACCATCATTTTCACATTTATCATTGAGTTGTTTATGCATTGTCAAGACTTGACATTAGAGACCTTGGGGTTATCTCTTGAGGCTTGTTGATAGAGATTTACCTTTCAAGAGAGGTAGGATTTCATATTCTGTCTGAGTTGTTGTTGTGCAGAAAACATCATCAACAACCTCCTTCTTTAAGGCCATGTGTTTAGATGCCCTATTGTCCACATATCACACTACACCAAAAACAATATTAGTGGATAGGCACAACACCATGAAGATAGTAGTCTCAAGTCTAGATGTTAACTCATCTACTCCATCTTAAGTTTTTTCTCATAGTTGAGTTCTTCGTGTAGATGTCAGTTGTGTTCTCTTGTTCCATAGTGTATGCTATTGACCTTGATTTCATATTCATCATGGAGTTTGAAAGTGTTGCTTATCTTTTAGCACATGGGCTTATAGTTTTGTGTTTTTAAAACCATATTTCTTGGGCATATCATGGTCATTTCTTAGTTTGGTTGTTGATGTCTAAATGTGGATTTACACCATGGTTTTATTTTTTATTATATGTCAATAAAGTATCACAAGGGTTTTTATTTGCATTGACAAATAGGTTCATTTTTTTGGCATTTGTATTACCCATTGCTAGGGCACGAGGTCACAAATCTTGGGATAGTTTTAAAGCATTATGTACATGTTGTGACTTGTAATTATTGTGTCGACTTGGGAGTTGGGGTTTCATGTCACATTTATATGTGTCTTCTGTTTGATGTATACATATAGCTTGCATAATCTGTCAACCATGTTTTAGAGGCAGTTTAGTTTGTTGAGGGAAAAACCATTTTGATGACTTTAGGGGAAGTTATGAATTTTTTTTGAACAAGATTCATTTGATAGTTTTATATAGTGATAGATGGAAAAATTTGTAACATTTTGACTATTATAAAAATAGTGTTTTGGGGTTGTTATTGGTTTGGTGCTTTCATAGAGATATCATGTTGATTTTATGAGCAGAATTTTGAAATGTTGTTTTGTAAAACTGTATGCAAAATAGTGTAGTGTATAATCTGACACATTTTGTGTTTTGAAGATTCCAATCTAATGAATCTTTAGGACATTGAATGTATTACGATGCAAAGAAGAAATTTTAAGCAGTGAAATAGAGTATCCCTTTTTAATTGATTTATTCATGTTTGAGAATGTGTCATGTAAGGTCAAGTTAGTGAGACAAAGATGACCTTTTTCTTTCCAATGAGGTAATTGTGTAGCCAGTGAGGCTTATGTTGTCAGTGATGCATTTTTTTCTAGTGAGTCATTTGTTTCCAGTAAGGCATTTGTTTCTAGTGAGGCGTTTGTAGCCAATAAGCATTTTGACAAGCCAGTGAGGCATTTTTCGAGTGGTTTTTCATCCCCATGAGGATTTTCCACTCATGAAAAACATTGTGTTATGATTCTATTGTGGATGCAATTTGGTTTTGTTTTTTTTCTTCATTTACATTGCAGCATTTGAGATTACATATGGTTTAAGAATCTGCAAATTGGTTCACATTGGATTATACTCTTGAAACTGAACATTTATAATTTTTGAAGAGATTAAGTGTTTTGAATAATTATTAATTTGAAATTGACTATTGAAACACTGATTCACCACCCCCCCAGTGTTTCCAGTACTCCAACACTTTCTTACCACTTTTCCTCAATAAGTTACAATTCTCTTCTATTGCAGCAAGAAATATTCTCCAATCTAATCTCCTCCTTGATGAAATCATCCCAAAGCTTCTCAAAAGTCCAAACTCTTTTAAGCCTAGATATTATGAACAAAAAAATCCCAAGATGGAGAAAACCAATTTATAGCTATGGGAAGCAACTCATCATCCTCCACCTTCACCTTGATAGAAAACAAGTTGATCTTTAAGCTCAATGTTCTTCATCAAGTAATTGTCCTTTGTGTGTGGCACTAAGCTTGTTCTCTAGTAGCATCTAGCAAGAAATTTTCACACTCCAATAGAGAGTGATCAAGGCATCATATATCCCCTTAGTTGACATTTTCTCTATGATGTGAGGGATCAAATGATCCTTCACAAAATCCAACATGATTTTCTTTTCCTTGAATAGGATCAATAGAAGCTACAACATTCATCTCCACAAAATCCAATGATCAACCTCTTCAAGTAGCAGTTACAATCTATGCTTCTAAATTGTAAAGTTGCAAGCACCCTCTAGATGTTCAGTCTTTGAGTCTGAGACTAGTCATACCTGCAGCTCCGAGAATATGTTAAAAACAAACAAATTGGCTACAAATAACTCAGATCAACAACTTATCATAGGTGTCAATAAATAGTCCAATCACTTGAGCACTTAGGGCATCCCACCCTACAACCACTCATATGTTTGGATCTCTTCAATCACTAAACACTCTTTGGCATCACACCCACTAAAAAATATCAGCCACCTATCTTAGGGTAAAATCAACCTTCCAATAAGAATCTTGGGCATCACACCCAACAACCTATCACAGGTCCTTGTGCCTTTCAAAAGCATGGATTAGCTTCAATCATTGAATATCAGGCATCACACTTGTTGATACCCTCCAACAACTCCCTCTTAGCCCTTTCCATCCACATGAACCTTGGAATATTTCAGATTTACCACTCTAATACTTGATGTAGGAGCATTTGTGCAAATGGAAACCCCACACAACAAAAAAACTTCTAACATTTGTTTACTTCACTATGTGTCATTCAACGTACTACAGAAGTAAACTAAGTTGTAGAATAACATTGGACATAGAAATCCTTCACAGAACAATTGCATAGGAAAGTATTTCAGAACTTTATTCATATAGTTGCAGTATTACATTTCACCATATCTATGCTAGTCCCCGAATACAACACACTCGACAATATAAATAGTTAACCAGTGTCGATTGAGAACACCAATTGTTAGCAAATACCAAGTACTAACTAATCTCGAGGACTAATCTCCTAAGTATTAACTAATCCTAAGGACTAAACCCCCAAAAAAACATTATTCATTTATTTTATTTTCTAATTAACTACTTAAGCTGATTACACAATCCCCCCTTAGAAAAATTCATCTTCCCAGACAAGTAGTACAAAAACTGGGATACTAATACATAGAAATTTAGTGGGAGGAGGGTTGAGAGGAAGTCCCTAGTAGTTGGGGGATTGATGAAGTGGTTGTTGAAGTGGTCAGCTGTCATAGTCAATACACCTCATCAATATGTTGTTGTAGGTGATGAGTGGCCTTCAGCTCTTTCGCTCATGTGGTCTTCACTAGGTGCACTGCCTCCTTCAAGTTTTTATTGTTCATCTCCAGTTCCTTGTCCTTTTCTTCCAAATGTTGGGCCATCTCCTCCTTGAGTGCTTTCATTCTCCTTTCTATATCCAGTATTCCTGCATCCCGAGCGATCACTTTTAGTCTCTTCCTCCAACTGGTGAGTGAGCTCATGTAGCTGCTTCTCGAAGGATTCTGCCGTAGCCTAGATGTTGTGGGAAAGGGTGATGGCCTATTTTGATTTTTTAGTCATTTTGTTCAAATGCATCTCATACTCCTTGTGTGCCAAAAACAATGTCATGTATGTCATCTCCTTTTCAAAGAGCCATGCCACCAGCTTATTGTCTTTTCCATGAAAATTTGTCCTCTTGGGAAACAAAGCTGCCATCATCTCCGGTGTTTTCATGGCTAGCCAATCACTTGTGAATATACTACTAAATTCTCTACCACTCTCTAAGTTCATAAACTAGATGATCCATCATGCCTCATGCTCAGCTATGGGTGAGTAGTTTCAGTGCAGTGTCTTTGCAATATTTGACACCTCTTTTATGATCAATGCAATAGGCTCTAGGATGTGGATGTACCTGCCAATTGTATCTATTGGATCCTCTTGATCTGGCTTGGGGATTATCACAACAATCCCCTCTAATGCATCAATATCATTGGATTCCCCATTGGTCCTCATGGCTATAGGTACAGCCAGTTGTGGTGTAACATGAGGCTCCTCGTCTGACACAATGTGTATCACCTATTGTGCCATCTCTCCCCCCTCCATTACTGGTTGCTTAGTGACTAGCTGTGTACTCTCGGTTTCCCCCATTAGCTGATTGCTCCTGGCTGGTGCAACCTCTCTCACTACCTCCATCTCCATCAGACCAAGCAAGTGTATGGGGGAGATATCTTCCTCTCAAATAGGGGTCCCCATTTTCCTCAGCCATCCATCTACATGAAGTGTCCCTCCTGGTGATTCCAAGGTGTTAGTATCACCCATTGTGTTATCTAGTGTTGTTTTCTCTGCAACCCCTCCCTCGGTTGCTACCACTCCTTCAGTCAACTCATACTGCTCTGCTAGTGCAACACTTTCTTGGGACAACTCTTGTTGTTCTACTATTGGTGTGCCCTCCACTACTCCACCTTCGGTGACCTCCTCCACTAACTCTTGTTTGGTTGGTGCCATCACTTAGGATTGACATCTATTGAGTAGACGTCCACTGGTGAAGTGTTGGTGATAGACGAGGAAAGCGCTAACTACTCATAGTCTTCACTGCTTGCTTGCTTCCTCTTCCTCCTTATAATCTTTGGCTCTTCTATTGTACCTCTAGTGTCCAGAGTTGTCCACCTGAAAAATGTTGACCAGGAACGGTCATAATCTTTCACTGGCTATAATCTTCCTAGCTTTCCCTCTGGCACCTGATTGTAAACGACATCCAAAAATAGGGCTATGAGATGTTGGGTCATGTAGAATTCCTTGTGTTTTCATTCTATAAATTCCCTAATCCTTTCTAATAGGTATAATGCCCAATTTTAGACCCTTCACACACTCAGCCCAAACATGTAGTCAAACATCTAGTTTTCTATATCTGACGCTTGGCTGGCACCTGTCAACTTGCATTTGATGAGGTCCATAATGCATTTCTAGTCATCATTCACAAGCATATGTTTTCTCATCCCTCGATCCCCTACACTCCAAATTGTTTCCCTCTCCTTTGCTATAATATTAGGCTTGCAAATTCATTTGATAATCATTTCTTTTTGTTGCACCATCATTTTCGTAGTCAATTTGGAAACCACCTGTCCAAACACAAGTATGCCAAAAACTCTCTTGAAATCTACTAGATAGAAGCCACAATGACTAGAAACCCTCCATACTCAATTGTGCTCCTGTGGCCATGGTGATTGTAGTTTGTTACAATGTCCTTTAAATATTCTTCAAAATCCTTGGCATTAAAGAAAGAGAATTGTGCTACCTTATCAACTTGTGTTGCCGCCAATGCTCGCTTGATGGGATTGTCTGGTGTAGTCTCCTACCACCACATTTTGCACTTTGTGCCTGTAAGGCTCTCCCATGTCAGCGAATTTGTAGTCACGTTGTCAGCTTTTCCTCTATTTGACTTACCTCTAGCCACCTTGGCTCTATTATTTTCTTTCCTTTTGCACATGTGCTGGCATCCATTTTTCTCCACTTGAGAAAGCAATAATGCTTAAAATGACTTTTATGGTTATTTTAAAACCCAAAAAAAAAAATTGGTATGACAGTTGCCTTTTTTTGAATTGATTTTAATGTAATTGTTTTTGATTGCTAGCCCCAGTCAATGTTTGGTATGACCCTTTTTGTTTTCCTCCAACATGGTATGACTTGCCTTTAGTTATTTTGCATGGCCCTTTGCTAATGGCTGGAGTCGATTCTTGGTACAACTAAAAAGACTTCTTTTAATGGATTCTTTACTTTTCCAAGATCGATGCTTAGACAAATTTTCCTTCTCCAAACCATAAGGCTTCCCCTTGCGTTGTGCATATAGCCTTTTGAATTCGTACGACTTTTCTAATCTTTCTCTAATTGCTATGTTTGATGGTTGGTATTTCCTGGCCAGTGGGGAATTTTCTATTTGGTATGTATGGCCTTATCACTTGAAGTTCTCTTTTTCTCATGTGGGATCATATAGAATTCTCCCCCTCAACTTGTATGGTCACTTTCTTTTTCTCTTGATCGGAAAAGGAATTATTGTGTACGGACTTCTGTAAACTTCTTCCTTGCCACCATACAATTTCTTTCTTCTAATATACGGGTTTCACCTTGCTTCTTCTTATGACCCTTGGCTTTTGGCCTAAAGACTATTTTCTCTCTCTTCGTACGACCCTTTTCTCACAATGTATGGATTTCTTTTTCAAGCATACAGCCAAGTTAGATGGAAAGTCCATACGATCTTCAGTCATACAACCTTCCCTTCCTTGCCTTGTGTGATTTTTTATCTTGCCTGGCCTTCTTCACACTTCAAATTTCTCCCTACATTCTTATTAATGCTCTCTGTGTAGTAAATAATGATGTGATCTTTAGTTTATATTGAGCCTTCTCTCTAGGTTTAGGTCGTACGCCCTTTTCCAACTTTAATATTTTAATATTCTTCACTTAAATGTTTCTTCTCATTTTCAAATTTAACTCTTTTATTTTTCCACTTCTCACGTCCTTTAATATTCTTTCTCTCTCCTCAGTTTTAATTTTTTTAATTCCTTCTCTGCATTTCTTCTATTTTTATTTTCTCTCTCCTCTCTCTTTGACTTTACTTTCTTTTTATCATTTTCTCTCTCTTCTTTCTTTATTTTTTTTATGTGTATCTTCTCTCTTCTCTTCTTCATTTTTCCTCTTTGTTCCTCTTGCTCCACCACCCTCTTTGACTTTTAACTCTGATGCATAATTCCATTTGTATGTGTGTGGGGGTCTCTTATAGCATTCTTCTTCACAATAGGTCCCTATGTATTGTACATCAAACCACTTATCAAGCAAAGGAGTAGGACCAATACCTTTAAAACTACCATTGATGAGAATCTCCTTAGGCTTTTCTTGTTCACTAAGTTTTACCTTCTTCAATGTTGATTCCTCGTACTTGATGAGTTTGTCTCATTCAAACTTATGGGTTTGCGTCTTGTTCAATTCCGCCATGCCTTCCTTACACTTGCCATACTCTGGCGGGAATGTCTGACTGGTCAAACCCTTATCTTCTTCCTCTCCCCCTTCTCTAATTTGTAACTGTAGACATCCAAATTTGAACACTTAATTTATCCAAATTTACCACTTTTCATCTAAACATCCTCTTATCCGATTTAATTAAGTAATATTACCATTATTTAATTAATATCCTTAATTCTGTCAAATCCCTAAGGTATTTAATTAATAATTAAATACCTTACCTTAATCCTCTTTTCATCAAATGAATTAAATAAATATTACATTTATTTAATTCCTCACTTGTCATTTTCATCTAATCCTAATCCATCTCTTAATCTCTTCATTAAGGATGTGCACATGCCTAATCCTTGATTAGGATGTGTCACATCCTCCAACTTTTGTAAGTTGGCTTCTAATCCTCATTAACCCCTAATTATCTTCTAATTACTGATTAGTCAAACTTAATTAGTACTTTGGTCAACTCTCCCCATCCCCCAAGGAATTTTTAATTCCTTTTTATTCACCCTAGGCTCCTCTCTTCCCCATGTGAATTTTTAATTCACTTTTATTCCTCCTAGAATCCCCTTTTCCCATGCATCTTCTAGAACCTTTGACTTGTCACATCAAGTCACATGTGACAAACTCCCACCTTTTTGGAGACCCTCTCTTATCCACTAGAGTCTCCCAAGCATGTGAATTTTTAATTCACATTTATTCCTCCAAGGAATCTTCTCATCTCCCAATGTACTTGGAAGGTACTTTTCCTTCCTCCACATCATGTACTTCCCTTCCACATCACCTACACATCATCTCACCCTTGGCCATCTCACATTCCACATGTCAAAATGTGAGGGCTTGTGAGTCCTCAACTCACCTTAGCCCTTCATGTTGACCTTGTTGGATAAATCTCAACCATTGAATTCTCTAGAGAATTCAAGTTTCTCTATAAATACCCCATCCTCTAAGGCATTTGGGGACTTAGCCATTTTTGCAACTAAATGCTGCCATTTTGTGCACTCATTTAGCCATCAATCTCATCCATTTTCATTTGCATCCAAGCACATAGTTAAGCCTTGCATTTATCCATATCAAGAGCCATTAAAGAGCACACAAATCAAATCAAAATCAAGGGCCAACCAAGGAGTTTTAGCTACAAAAGGGAGGTATATCCATTTGTCATCATTTTACACTTTTCCTCTTTGCATTTACAAATTTCTTAGGCTAATCTTGAGGTGTTTCCTTATGTTTTTCCATTGCATTTTAATTGCTTAGAAAGGGTTAGACATTTTGGATATCACATTTCTGGCATGCTCGGTGGGACCCACAAGTGGGTTCCTCAATTTCATGTTTGTTGTTGTTGAGTTTTTTGTAGGAATATGCCGTAGAAGGGCGATTACACCCTTCTAGTTACTGCAGAAGGGCGATTACACCCCTAATTTTCCACAGAAGGGTGATTATGCCCCTGATTTTCTGTAGAAGGGCGATTACGCCCCTGATTTTCTGTAGAAGGGCGACTAGGCCCCATGGGCTGAAATTTTTGTGCTAACACTTTTCTGCAGAAGGGCAACTATGCCCCCTAGCTCTAAAATTTATGTGCTAACACTTTTATGCAGAAGGGTGACTACGCCCCCTAGGCTAAAATTTCAGTGCTAACATTTTCTGCAGAAGGGCGACTACGCCCCTAATTTTCTGTAGAAGGGTGACTATGCCCCTAATTTTATGCTGAAGGGTGACTGCGCCCCTGATTTTCTGCAAAAGGGCGACTACACCCCTGATTTTCCGCATAAGGGCGACTGTGCCCCTGATTTTCCGCAAAAGGGTGACTGCACCCCTAATTTACTGCAAAAGGGCAACTGCGCCCCCTTGTCATCGCGAAGCAAAATATTTTGAAAGGTAAAACTGTCATTTTGGCTTTGATTTTTTGCTATTTTCAAGTATTAACCCCCTAACATTGTTCTTGCAAGGATATTGGTGTTTTTGCTAACTTTTTGTAGCATATTCTTGTGAAGTTGATGAAGAAAGTGGGATAAAACATCTAACATTTGCTTGCAGGGCTATCCGTTCGCTCAGACTTTTTAAACTATCCTTGTTTGCGTTAATCTAAGAACATAGTTTAATTAGGAGGAGTAATATTCATTGCTTGTTGTGTCTATCTTTTTCTATTATCCAAAGGGAGCATTAGCTTGTTTTCACTTTCCCCTTGCACTTCGTGTGAGCCTAGGGAGTAGTTGGAAACAATTAGTGCTTTCTTTCTAGTGGGACCTGCTTAGGGATTTCATCACCCCAAGGGACAATTCCAACCACGTGTATCAACGGGGTATATAAAGGGGGGAGAGCAAAAGTTGTACCCCAATCCAATCACGTCATAATTGGTGGAGTGTCAAAGCTAGGGTGATACCTAGATAGATGTGAAGAGTTGGTCTGAGCCCTTCAGTATCTCACTGGGGTTCCCGACTCATGCTTGTGATAGGCTGGTGTTCACAGTTGTGTCACATACCGAGAGTATATCGATGACTCCCTAGACACCTTGTGCATCTTAGATTAAGACCTCTTTGGCCATACCCTTAACACTAATCATAGGATTTTGTTTGCTTGAAAGTGTTTTCTTGTGAGAAACCAGTGAAATTTTTGACAACTTGGCCTTATTATTGTCATTTTAAAGTCCTTGCCATAGTCATTTTCATCAAACCAAGTCCCTGATTTGCTGCAGAAGGGCGACTACACCCCTGATTTACTGCAGAAGGGTGACTGCACCCCTATTTTTCTATAGAAGGGTGATTGCACCCCTGATTTACTGCAGAAGGGCGACTACGCCCTTGATTTACTACAGAAGGGTGATTGTGCCCTTATTTTTCCACAAAAGGGTGACTGCGCCCCTGATTTACTACAAAAGGGTGACTGTGCCCCTGTTTTTCCACAAAAGGGCGATTGCGCCCCTGATTTACTATAGAAGGGCGACTGTACCCCTATTTTTCCACAGAAGGGTGACTGTGCCCCTGATTTATTGCAGAAGGGCGATTGCACCCCTGATTTACTATAGAGGGGCGAATTTACCCTCCTGAACACCTAAAATCACCTCGTTTGGATCCATTTAGCTTCTGAACCATCATTTAATCATTCCCAACCTTTTTCTTATCATCCCAAGCCTTTGTTTTGTCATTTTAAACCTCTGAAAACCTCCATTTGATCATTCCAAAGCTCCATTTTATCATTCCAAAGCTCCATTTTATCCATTCCAAGCATCCATCTCCTCATCCTGAGAGTTGTTCATCCCTTCCAATCAATCGTTTACTTGTTTCGAGCTTTCAATCATTCATCCATTCTAAACAATCATTTACCAATTTCGAGTGCTTGTTCATCCACTCCTATCATTCACTTTCCCAATCCAATCATCTATTTCCTCAATCCGATCATCTATCACCCCATCCCAATTGCCCATTTTTTATAGCCCGTTTACCCACTTAAAGAGTCCACAAAGTAGCAGGGTGAATTTTCCCCATAGTGGGGCGAATCTGCCCCTCTTAGAGGGCATAGTCACCCCAAAATCCTTGAAAGAGGGCATAGTCATCCCAAAAACCTGAAAAGGGCGAATCTGCCCCTTTGAGAGGGCACAATTGCCCCTCTGTGAAGGCATAGTCGCCCCTTTGCAAAAATTTGGCAAACAAACATATCCAGTTCCCAAATTCGACTGGTGAAACCAATCCCATCATATCTTTCAATCCAATCCTAATTCCGAGCACTCTTTCACTCGTTCTTAGCACTCGTTCATCTATTTCAAATCTTCCTCCCCTCATTTTGAGAGTCATTCATCTATTCTAAGCACCTGTTTGCCTATTATCAACACTTTTCCAAAAATCATCATTTCATCACCAAAATCACATTAGTACCACTTAGAACATCATTAGAGTCCATATCCAGCATCAAATCATCCATCCCAATCACCTAGACTTCATTTTGAGAATTTTGATTTTTGTACCGAAACTTCCGGAGGCCATAACTTTTCACTTGGGTGTCCGTCTGAGCTGAAATTTTAAGAGTGGTTGTGTTATGAGATGGCATGTGGATTTCCAATGACTGGAAGTCCCTCAGACCCCTTTTTCCACATTTTCGAGGCCTCAAACTTTCATCTTGACCCTCAAAATCGCAATTTAGTGTTTTTTTCTAGCATTTTGAAAAATCATTTTTGTCAATAACTCAGAATGCATGTCTCAAATTTGGGATATTAGTTGGCAATTCATCCTATCTTTGTTTCGGGTATTTTTTGGGAAAAAATTGAACTCTCAAAAGTACATTCGTGAGGTTTCCTAAAATGGAAAAATTTGACAATTTTTTAAAATTGCCAAATCTGGAAAAAACTTATTGTCATCACCTTAAGTTCTTTAAACCCCAAAACTTGGTATAGAATCAATCCCATCACATCCTCCAATCATTCTATTCTTCAACCCAATCCTAATATGAGCTTTAATCTAATCCCAATCTGAGCTTAACCAAAACCCTAATCTAAGCTTAACCAAAACCCTAATATGAGCTTTAGTCATTTCAACCTTTCATTCATCCATTCTGAATAGTTATTCTCCCTTTTCAATCATCCCTTTCCTCATTCTAAGTAAACACTCATATTTTGAACCTTCATCTATCATCTCAAACTCTGGTTTAGCAATTTCGATCATTTGTTTACTCGTTCTAAGAAAACCTTCATCCATTTCACACCTCCTTTCATCATTCTGAACTCTCGTTCTATCATTCCAATCATTCATTTACTCATTCTGAGTAAACATTCATTCGTCTCACACCTCCTTTCATCATTTTGAACTCTCACTCTATCATTTTGATCATTTGTTTACTCATTCTGAGTAAACATTCATCCATTTCACACCTCCTTTCATCATTCTGAACTCTCGTTCTATCGTTCTAATAATCTGTTTACTCATTGAGTAAACATTCATCTGTTTCACACCTCCTTCAATCATTTTGAACTCTCATTCAACAATTCTGATAAATCATTTACTCATTCTGAGTAATCTTCCATCTATTCCAAACCTTCATCTTCTCATTCTGAGAATCATTGAGCAGTCGTTTACTCGTTCTGAGTAGTCATTCATTTGTTTTGATCAATCATTTACTCATCTTGAGTATTCATCATCCATTTCTACAATCAAATCATCATTTTCCCCATCCGGATCCCCTAAACTTCATCTCGAGTTATTATCCAAATTGACCTAAGTGTCTGATCTGATCGTCCTCATCAACATTTGCTTAAGATTGTCATCCATCCTAAGTTAATCATCATCATTGGCCCAATCAATTCACCTTCAATCTCAAGTTGGATTCGGTGCTACAATCATCCATTTATCCTTTAATTCGATCAATCAGCATCCTAAGTCACCTAGGATAATCTCTGAACTGGGTTTTTCAATCCCTCTCATCATCCTATCCAACCCATCAGTTGATCTTATCAATCATCAATCAACCTTATCCAATCCAATCCAATCCAACCACATCACCTTTGACCCAATCAATCTACTTCTATCTTGAAGCAGATTCGGTGTCAGTCGTCAGAATCAATCCCATCACATCATCCAATCATCCTAATCTGAGCTTTAGTCCAATCCTGATCTGAGCTTGACCTAAATCCTGATTTGAGCTTTAATCCATTCCCATCCACAATCTTTTATCCATCCTCTTTATCCTTTCACCATCATGAATCCTTATCCTCCATCAATAGTGGTCAAGGGAAACTCTAATTACGTTGACAACGATAACGAAAGTATTGTTGATCAATAAGAATATGACATAGATCCCCTTGATGCTATCATCACTAGTAAGCTTTCTCCACCCACTTTCCACAATCCAATCACCCTTTCGAGTTATCTTGTTATGTCTTCATCCATGCCTAATCATGTTGCTTATGCTACCTTTGACAAGGGATATCCATCCTATCCATCATATCCTTCATCTACATCATCCTCTTATCCTAGTCTGTCATCATAATACCCCTATCTTAATCCCCCATCCACATCATCCTATCTCACTCCTTCACCGACATATACCCACTACCCTAATCTTCCATACCAATCTGCTCACCCTAATCATACACTCACACCAACTTATCCTAATCCAACATCCACATCAACTTATCCTAATCTGACATCCGCATTTCCCTATCTCAATTCTCCATCTCAATCTTCCCATCCTAATCCACCATCCTAGTACCCTTACTACAATCCACCACCCATATCCTCGTGTCCTAATTCACCATTCCAATATCCCTATCTTAACCCTTCATCTAACCTTAATCCCCCATCTATTTCTATTCTTGCATCCAATCCCATTCCTCCATCTAATCCTAGTCCACCAATCCATAATCCTTCATCCACTCCTACCACACCATCTCAGCCTAGAGTATTCATGTTTTTCACTCCAAAAGTTCTCCAAGGACTTATAACAAAGAAGACATCTCCCACACCCCACCTTGAAGTCATGGAATCATGCCATCCCAACCCATCATCCATAGACATTAGTGATGAGACCCTTCTCCACCCCAACACCTATCATTGATGATACCACCCCTAGCACCACTCAAACCATCAAAACCATCACATCCTTTGAATCCACTGGGCCCCCATCTCCTACCATCACACCCTCTGAATCCACTGAGCCCCCATCTCCTACCATCACATCCTTTAAATCTGTTGAGCCCACTGAACACCCACTTCCTTCTCCAAGAGTCATTGAACCCATTGACAACACCCTAATCCAATCAACTTCTTCCACTCCTAGTGCCACTAAAATTCATTCCCATGAATGTTTTGAATCCTCCATCCCTCCATATTCCCCACTTGAAGAGCCCCACCAAGACTCCATTATCATGCCTCCCACACACAATGAGTCATGCCAAGAGCCTAATCCAAAGCATTCCAACATATCCCCTTCTCCAGATCAAGATCCTACCATCCTATCTAGTCCACCTCAAGATCACAGTCCCCCATCCATTCCACCCCATGATCCCCTTGTCTCCACCGCTCCATCTTCATCTCCATCGCATGAGCCTGCTACCACAAATCCAAATCCTATCATCTCCCCTGATCCCTCTCCCGATACCACCCATCCAAATGCTGCTATCCCATCATCTCCCTCTCATGATCCCCCATCATCACCTAAAATTGCTATCCCCACACCACTTGCATATCCACTTGGTTCTCTCACATTCTTCCATGGTGGCCTCCTCGTGGAAGAAAAACATAGTGTCTATACCACCCATGATCCTTCAACTAATAATGGACTCGCATCATGTTTTCAGAATAACACAAATCCTATCATGGATCACATGCTCAAGAAAATGAAATATCAAGGAAAAGGTCTAGGCCTTCATGAGCAAGGTATCTTAGAGCCCATCCAAGTCAAAGAAAAAACTTGCATGCAAGGTCTTGGACCTATTTCTCAAGACTCACAATCTAAAGATGTTGGTACAACCTCTAGACGTCCTCAACGAGCCTCTTCCAAAATAAATATAGGCTCTTTCCATCGCTCCACCAAATCCTATGTTGTTATCCCTCCTCTATCGTATCGCCTCAAAACAACCGTCCATATTCCTCCTTCATCTGCTCCATCCATTTTGGGTCCTTACATCCCTCCACCCACCATCTCCCATCCTTCCTCTACTCCATCCATCTTGGGTTCTTATGTCCCTCCACCCACTATGTCTGCTTTGGGTCCATATATCCCAAGGTCACCTCATCCTTTCATCCATCCATCACCTATCCATGTCATCCATCATAAACATCCCACTCACATGGATCAAAAAAGGCACATACCTACACATCCTCCATCTACACATAATCCCCATACTCCTACCTCCATCACTCCACATCATCCATCTCCTCACACCCATCCCATTGCTACTAAAAGCACTTTGGATGTTAAAGAAAAAATGCATAAATCCAAACATCCACATAAATTTGAAGCTCCCCATGTCCCCTCTAAAATACATGGTGAAGAGAACAAAAATCTAAATCCAAATCAAATCTGTAGGCCACAAAAGCCCACTAAAGTAAATATCAAAACCATGTGGGTCCCAAAGAAAAAAGATGTGATGCCTTCAAAAGAAAAATTTGTAACAACATCCAAAGTTGCTAATCCAAAAGCTAATCATTTTCATCCACCCTCTCCTAAATCATTTTTGGGTCCCTATGTCCCAAAATTCACTATTCCATCTCCTCCATTCTCCCCACATTATCCATCCATTAATCCCCTTATCTTTTTACATCCACCCCCACATGTGCCAATGTTGGTCCTGAACACACCACCCCATCACACATCCACCCCATCATTCTATCCATACCATTTTCAACATCCCACCTATTACCCCACATATCTCCCCCATCAAATCCCTCTAATTCATCCTCTTGCATAATCCACTTATCCTAATAATGTTGTACCAACATCCAATAGTCGGTTCGAACAAGGGCTCTTAATGCCTCGTATAGAACTTGATGCTTGAGTCCTTCATCCATATCCTTATCGCATGTCTTCTCAATCCACTTATCCACCTCCCTATCCTCATCTCCTTTTGCATGATATCCAAAAATCCACAAAAATCCAATAAAGTCAAAAAATCCACAAAATCCAAAAAAGAGCAAAAGAAATAATTCGTCCAAGGGTGAAAACTTGGAAAACAAGCACCTTGGATAAGTACCATGATGAAAACATGGTAAACAGGCGTCATGTAAATCCCCATTCATCCTTTTCCACACTTG
This sequence comes from Sequoia sempervirens, assembly GCA_007258455.2. Classification (NCBI taxonomy): domain Eukaryota; kingdom Viridiplantae; phylum Streptophyta; class Pinopsida; order Cupressales; family Cupressaceae; genus Sequoia; species Sequoia sempervirens. The sequence goes on from VDFB02271358.1 coordinate 984,981,454, forward strand.
GGGGCAGCTAATATGCATTCCCTCCATCCACTATGCTTCCAGCTATGCACCTGTCTTCCTGCTATACCTATCTTCTGCATCCTACCATCATATCCCATCCCTCCATCCTTCTTATGATCTTGGTCAAAACGAGGGCACCTATCTATGCATGCTTTGGACACCTCTTGGTATACATTCCCTTCCTCCATGCTCTATCATATTCCTTAGTCACCCATCTCATCCTCCTCCAGTTATCTCCTTTATCTTATCATCCACTCATCTTCCCTCCCTCATGCATCATCATACATGACATATCTAAAGTGGGGGCATTTATCTTCCTTTGTAACATAGTCCTTGGATACATCATCTATCATAACATCCCTTCATCTCCCTCTCCATTGGTCACGATATCCCTTCCATCTCCCCATCCTTATCTTCCTATCCATCTATCCTAGCATACCTTTCATCTCCCCATCCTTATCTTCCTATCCATCCAAACAAATCCCTTCCATCCCCCATCCCTATCTCTCTATCCATTATGTCATCTTTATCCTCATCCCATATCACAGGCCTCCCTCCATGCAACCCAATGCCATTTACCTAATCGTCATCACTCCTACTTCTCTTTCACATCTTTCCAATCCCTTGTCACTTTTCATCTCTCCATCATATCATCCTCCCACTTCATCTTTTGATGATTTGGATAACTATCCCATCCCTGAGCTTTGTGTACTCCCCATCCTTCGATCCAATCCAACAAGTCTATCCTATCTTGTAGTATCGGTCCCATCTTTTTATCCACTTATCCTATCATCTTATCATCTTATCATCCTTTATCCATCCTTTGTCATTGGTCGTTGGATGAACTACATTGCCCCTGCGCTTTCACATAGGCAAGGTCAATCACTTGATCCACCCCCGGGGCTCCTCTATCGTCTAGCATCGATCTTTCTGCTTTGTCCATCTGCTCCTCTATCATCTAGCATCGGTCTTTCTACTTTCTCCGTCCACTCCTATATCATCTATCATTAGTCTTGGCTTTTGTCTCTCCATTCCTTGTCATCTTTCATCATCATTCATCATCCTCTTTCTACTTTTATCCATGGTCAGTCGACAGCCTTTTACCAAACTACGAGGGCTCTGCGCTTTCATGTAGGCAAGGCTAATCTTTGATCGGCCCCCGAGCCCCTAGGTCTTTAGGGTGTGTCAGTCTCATATCTTGTCTCCCTTATGTTGTGTCATCAAACTATGCCCTTATCTAGTTAGTTCTTAACAAACAAGATCCACTTGTATCAATAAATCCAATCAGTTTTGAATATCCTATGTCATATCAATCTTTTAGCTTAGTATCCATCATCGGTCTCAACAGAATGCATCCTTCCTAACAGACCTCATCAATCCCATCTATCCCCTTGATCCTATGGCAAAGGACATTTGAAATTGATTGCAGTCTTTTGATGCTTTTCGATTTTGTTTATCATTTGAGCTCCCTATCATCACTTGTCAAGGCTGCCATGATCCATCATATTATGGCATGTTTTGATTGGTCCACATAGGGGCATATCTTGATCTTTTGTTTGATTGTGTCTTCTTGGTTGTCCCACGTAGTACCCACCAAGATCCCTGAGGTCTTGTGTTATGCTAGGGCATCCTTTTGTGCTTGTGGTTATCTCAATACCTGCCCCGACCAAGGTCTTTGTGACTTTGGGGTGTTGTGATAGCCTTCTTGTCTGTTGTGTTTATTTCATGCATTAGACACTATTACGCCTTGGTTCCACATACCCTAGCACTTGGTGTCTTATGTTATAGCAAAAATCAGTGCTCTAAAGATGGCAAATTGCATTAGGATTGCATTTCATTCTCCATTCTATCATCTTGCATGTATCCCCCCATCCATTCATCCTTCATCCTTATCTCACATCTCTATCCAACCCCCTTCCCTTCCATTTAGCCCGAATCATCTAATCATATCTTTGGTCTTGTTCTCAGTCTTGTTACAAGCCTAGATCCAATCATCCTCATCATCATCATCATCATCATCCCCTTTTATTCTTCCATATCCCTTCGGCGTTGTTTGGGATGTATCCTTCCCTCGTCAACAACACTTTCATCATCATCATCGGGAGGTACTCTTCCCTATCCTTTAGTGGTGTTTTGGGATGTATCCTTCCCTCATCAATACCACTCATTGGGATGTATCTTTCCCTATCCTCATTGACAACACTCCATCCATCCTCAACCCCTTTTGGCTTGTACCTTGACTAGAGCAACATCATCTTCGTCTATGCATCCATTTTTGTTTCCCAACATCCTGTCGCCTTTTCATCCTTTCATATCCATCCCTTTTCATCCTCTTCCTCATCTCCTATTTCATCATCTCATCCATTTCAAGAGCACATCTGTGTTCTCTTGAACCCACATGTCCTCTCAAGGGGGCATCCTTATCCCTAATCTTCATCTTCACCTCCATCATATTTCTTCCTAGTCATTCGTTTGATAACTGGGGCATCCTTCTCAATCTAACCATCTCCTTCTGGATTCTATATTTTAATATTCTTTGAACTGATGCTACTTCGTAACACCATCTCAAAGAGAGGCAAAATGTAGACATCCAAATTTCGACACTTAATTTATCAAATTTATTATTTTTCATCTAAACATCCTCTTATTTGAGATTAATTAATGTTATTTATTATTTAATTAATATCTTTAATTATGCCAAATCCTAAGGTATTTAATTAATAATTAAATAACTTACTCTCCTTAATCCTCTTTTCATCAAATGAATTAAATAAATATTACATTTATTTAATTCCTCACATGTCTTTTTCATCTAATCCTAATCCATCTCTTAATCTCTTCATTAAGGATGTGCACATACCTAATCTTTGATTAGGATGTGTCACATCCTCCAACTTTTGCAAGTTGGCTTCTGATCCTCATTAACCCCTAATTATCCTCTAATTACTGATTAGTCAAACCTAATTAGTACTTGGTCAACTCTCCCCATCCCCGAGGAATTTTTAATTCTTTTTTATTCACCCTAGGCTCCTCTTCCCGTGTGAATTTTAATTCACTTTTTTCTCTAGAATAAAATTTTTCATACATCTTCAGAGATCTTTGACATCATCAGAGTCACATGTGACAAATTCCACTTTTGGGAACCTTGTCTTATCCACTAGATTCTTATTATTGTGATTTAAAATTCACTTTTTATTGGCCTGGGTTCCCCTTTCCCATGTGAATTTTTAATTCACATTTTATTCCTCCTAGAATCCCTTTTTCCCATGCATCTTCTAGAATCTTTGACTTGTCACATCAAGTCACATGTGACAAACTCCCACCTTTTTGGAGACCCTCTCTTATCCACTAGATTCTCCCAAGTATGTGAATTTTTAATTCACATTTATTCCTCCAAGGAATCTTCTCATCTCCCAATGTACTTCCAAGGTACATGTCCTTCTTACACATTATGTACCTCCCTTCCACATCACCTACACATCATCTCACCCTTAGCCATCTCACAATCCACATGTCAAGATGTGAGGGCTTGTGAGTCCTCAACTCACCTTAGCCCTTCATCTTGGCCTTGTTGGATAAATCCCAACCATTGAATTCTCTAGAGAATTCAAGTCTCTCTATAAATACCCCATTCTCTAAGGCATTTTGGGGGACTTAGCCATTTTGCAACTAAATGCTACCATTTTGTGCACTCATCTAGCCATCAACATTCATCCATTTGCATCTACATTCAAGCATATAGTCAAGACTTGCATTTAGCCATATCAAGAGCCATCAAGGAGCATACAAATCAATCCAAATCAAGGGCCAACCAAGGAGTTTCAGTTGCGAAAAGGGAGGTATATCTATTTGTCTTCATTTAACACTTTCCTCTTTACATTTACAAATTTCTTAGGCTAATCTTGAGGTGTTTCCTTATATTTTTCCATTGCATTTTAATTGCTTAGAATAGGTTAGACATTTTGGATATCATAATAGCAATGTACAATCTTCAAAGGAAATAAGTCACCGCATAAGATTTTTAGATTTCTACAATCAGAATGCCGTCAAGCACGTGCAGATCTAAGACAAAATCCTACTTAAGTCCATAATTATGAATGGAATCTTACTAATTTGACTATTCAAATTGAACTAAAATATTCATACCATCACCATGATACTAAATCAAGATGCATGCAATAGGTGCAACCCTTTGATAGAATCAATAATTCATAAAGTTGGTAGGTAATTCCATGCTAAGACTGTATTATTTAATTATAAAAAATTACACCAAAATTGGATCCTTTAGAATGATCTAGAATAAAAATATATATAGAAAAATAAGTTCCTAAAATTGTGGATTTGATAAAAAAGCTAATTGGGAATACCTCCAGTGCTTATTTTTTAACTAAACCAAACTAAAAATTAAATAAAAGGACAACTAGGTGCCCCAGTTAGAGTCTAGTTCAACTTGTTGAAACTTACGAAAATAAAAAAACTAAGAATAAAATTGAAATATAACTAAACATAACTACCAATCATTAGAATTCCTACACTTCTTTCATTTCTGCATCTAGGCGTGGGTTCTTACACTATCAGTCTTCATTATTTCCAATGTCAAGCTTTGTTTTCTTAACTATGTGTGGGAATTTATTACAATTGTTTATTGAAAGCATAAAAATAATGCAACCATAGCATCAACACTTGTCCTCAATTATTTTTGAAAGTTGTCTATGAATGCTATTGGGAAAATGTGTCTCAACCTTGTAATTATATAAAGGTTATTGTTAATAGGATCTCTCTCTCTCTATATATATATATATACTAGTTACACTGATAGGTGTAATATACAACATTTGGGAGCACAGGGTGGAGGGGAGGAGTGGGATGCATGTAAACAATTTTTTATTAACCTTTTTAGAAAACTCCTAAAATGGTCGACATATATTAAATAAATGATATATATTGTAAATCTAGATCGTTAATTATTAGGTTTTAGATCTAATGGTGAATATTTTGTTGGCCTATCTTTCCTTAGAAGGTAACCCTATTTTATGAGGGAATTGTAGTACGATTGTAGACGATGATGTATTCTGAGAATCTGATAGTGGTCATGTTATCTCTTGATCTCTAGTGGTGATACTCATGTGAGAAGCTTTCTCTACAATTATATTGTAAACTTTGTGATTTCTAATTAATATATTGGGCAGCTTTTGGAGTGTGGGTTTTTCTCTCAAAACGGTTTTCCCCATGTAAATCACTATGTCATGGTATGCATGATATTTATGTTTATTTTTGTTTAAGTTTTTGCAATTGTTAAATATTTGTAAATTTTTTCATTATTCTCCTCTCAAGATTAGTGTAGGAAGTTGTTCCACTACCTTTATCAAAGCCAGATCACCTTTAGTTTCAATTGTGGGTTGTTTGGTTTTTTGAACTAATCCAAATTTGAGTGAGATCTTGTGCATAAGATACTTTGTGATCTTGTTGCAAGAATTTTCAGATGGCAAGCTCATCAAGGATAATAGAGCTGGATAAATTTTATGGAAATAATTTTGAAATGTGGAAGTTGAAGATGGAGGATTTGTTGATAGATCAATATTTGTGGGATGCTATTGATGAGAATGTTTCAAGGCCTACAGATCCTACTCAGGCTACTTAATATGATGTTATGGATAGTAAAGACAAGGGTCTAATCAGATTGTGCTTGGAAAAATCAATTTTAATTGATGTCCATGAAGAGACCTCTACACAAAAACTATGGAAGAAACTTGGTGAGATGTATCAAGCCAAATCTTTAGTGAATAAGATTTTCTTGAGGAAGAAATTATATTCCTTGAGAATGGAAGAGGGTGGATGAATCACAGACCACCTAGAAGCATTCAATATGTTGGTGGCTCAATTGGCATAAGTTGGTGACACAAAATGGATGAGGAGGAGAAATGTTAGATCTTGCTTTGTTCTTTTCTTCATTCATGGGATTCTCTTGTTATAGCTATTGGGAGTACTTTAATTTTGAAGACTGGAGATGCAGTGGGTTCTTTGCTTTATGAAGGATGAGGAGGAAGGTTTCCATCACTATGAAGGAGGCCCTAAATGTTTGTGGAAGACCTAAGGAAAAAGGCAAGAAGAATGAGAAGAGTGACAAATCCAAGTCCAAGGGGGGATCTAAATCCCCTAGAAAGTCCAAAGTTATTTGTTGGAATCATGGTAAGCCTAGGCATGTTTGTAAGGAATGAAAAGAAAAAATAAGAAGAAAAAGAAGAGATTTGATTCTAATTCTGAGTCCAAGAAGGAAGATGGCGACACATTCATTGCAGCTTTGGTAACTTGTGTAGGTAATGATGCATGGTTAATTGACTTAGGTGCATCCTTCCCCATGACCTTTAATAGAGATTGGTTCTCTAAATATGAAGAATTTGATGGAGGTAAGGTGTACTTGGGTGATGATTCTTATTTATATATTTCTAGTTGTGGTAAAGTTAAACTTAGGTTTCCTAATGGTAGAATAAAAATGATCAATGGTGTGTGTTGCACTGTATCTGGATGTACTTCATTGACCGCTATCTATAAACTAGCGAATCGTTATATAGATGATATTTTTACTTTGCAGTGCAAGATCCAAGATGGTTAGAGTGCTATGGTGATTGCTAGAGGTGTTAGTACCTTAGCACATTGCCGGACATTTTGACACGCCACTATTAAGGTGAAATAAATGCTGAAAAGTTTGTGGAAGGTCACGAGTTTCACGCCGGATAATTGCGCTTTTGGGTATCCAAGGGTGCTCTTTCTTCTGAATTAGAGTTACCTGTAGAGAAAACTATGTTATGGCACCAGAGACTTGGCCACATTGGAGAAAAGGGTTTAAGGACCTTGAAAAATAAAAACCATGTTGAAGGTTTGTCTGAATGTAATCTTGAATTCATTTTTTGTGAGAATTACATTTATAGAAAAAAAATCATGTTTAGTTTTACTCGAGTTCTCATAAATCTTATGGTGTATTAGATCTTATTCATTCTGATGTGTTTGGTCTTGTAGATGTCGCTTCAATTGGTAAATCCTCATATTATGCTTTGTTTATTGATGATTATGGTAGGACATGAGTATATTTTCTAAAGAGTAAATCCAATGTTTTTAGTCGATTTAAAGAATTTAAAGCAATGGTTGAGTTGCAAAATGGAAAGAAAATAAAATGTTTGAGGAAAGATAATGGTGGCGAATTTTTCTCTAATGATTTTTATAGATTTTATAAATATTGTGGTATTCATACATAGAAGACAACTTTATATTCTCCACAACAAATTGGATTTGCAGAAAGAATGAACAGGATAGTGATGGAGAAGGCTAGGAGTATGTTAAGTGGTGTTTTCCTAAAAAAAAAGGTTTTAGGTTGAAGTCGTTGCCACTGCTTGTTACCTGATTAACAAGTCTCCTACATCAACTCTTGTTGATAAGATGCCTATAGAGGCATGGTTGGGCCGCAACCCTTCATTAATACATCTTAGATTTTTTAGTTGTGAGGCATATGCACATGTGCCAAAGGAGAAGCGAACAAAGTTAGAGAACAAAGCTATGGGAAGCCTGTCTATTGAATATGGTGCTGGTGTGAAAGATCTAAGATTTGGGATCCTATTGCACAAAGGGGTTACTCTAGTGAGAAGCCTTTTTAGAGAGAAACTAAAACACGCATTACATTATCCAGAACAAATTCGTGGGAAGATGCAGTTCAGACACGCTACACCTAGAGAACAAGATTGGTATGGATAAACAACAATCGGTTGAAATCATCAACTTTCAATCGCTAGAGGAGGGAAAGAACCTCTAACTCAAGCATTGCATTGAGCATACAAGACATAGACAACCACTGAAAGTGTTCACTGATGATTAACAGATATGTTTTTGCTTTGGATTGTGGATGAACTTGATCTGTAGAAAAGGCATTAGGTATGAATGATGTAGAATCCTAAAAGATTGCTATGGATGAAGAAATGACATCTTTGAAAAATGATACATGAGATCTTGTACCATTGCCTGAAGGATGAAAATATGTTGGTTGCAAATGGGTGTTCAAGAAAAGATTGGTTCAAATGGAGGTAGTATTGAGAAGTACAAAGCAAGGTTGGTTGTGAAAGGTTATTCTCAAGTTGAGGGTGTTGATTACGGTGAGATATTTTTTCTTGTTGCAAAAATGACATCCATTAGATTTTTTCTTTATATTGTTGCTACTTATGATTTAGAGGTTGAGCAAATGGATGTGAAAACTACTTTCCTTCATGGTGACTTGGAGGAGGATATTTATATGACATAGCCAAAGCACTACATGGTGAAAAGTAATAGTAAATTGGTTTACAAATTGAAGAAATCTTTGTATGGATTAAAACAAAGTCCTAGGATGTGGTACCAAAAATTTGACACATATGTGATAAGTTTGGGATTTGAGCATACTAAATTAGATCATTGTGTTTATTATAAAATTGATGGTGATCATTTCTTGTTTGTACATTATATGTTGAGATATGTGCTAATTTCAAAGGAAAGGTATGATTTTAGATTTAGAAATAACTGCGCTAAATTGCAAATGAAAGACCTTGGTGGAGCTAGACACATTCTTGGGATGGAAATTAAAAGATATAGAGTGAACAAAAAGCTATGGCTTAACCAAATTAAGTATGTCAATTCAATTTTATAGAGATTTAACATGCAGGATTATAGACCATTGTGTGTTCCCCTTTTTGTTGGAACAAATTTATCTATTTTAGATTTTCCAACATCTCCATTAGAGATAGAAGACATGAGTAGAGTGCCTTACTAGAGTGCAATCGAAAGTTTGATGTATGCTATGGTTTGTACTAGACCAGATATTTCCAAAGTAGTGGGAGTTCTTTCCAGAGATATTTCTAATCCTGGTAGAGTTCATTGGGATGCAATTAAAAGAGTCTTCAGATATTTGTACAATACCTCAAATTATTCCTTGTGCTATCATAGTAATATGACTAAAGATGAGATTTCCCTTGATATTCATGGTTATGTGGATTCAGGCTGGGCAGGTGATATTGATAGTAGATGATCCATCGGTGCTTATGTGTTTACATTATTTGGTTGTGCAATTAGTTGGATGAGTAAGTGATAGGTTGTAGTTGCTTTATCCACTACTAAAGCAGAGTACATGACAGCTACTCATGCTTGTAAATAATCCATTTGGCTTAAGAGACTATGTTCAAACATTAGAATAAAATAAGGTGTAATGACAAATCATTGTGATAGTCAAAGTTGGATATGTCTAGCTTCCAAGACATGGCATTCATACTGGGATAAGCATTGATGCCAATTATCATTTATTGAGATGTGAATGAAGATATTGAAGATGAAGCTAATTCAGAGTGAGACTGTGATGAATGTTGTTGATTCTTTATTAAACGTGAGCGGAGAAATTAAGTATTGTTCAAAACTATGGGCGCGCATTCTGTTCAGAGACAAGTTTACTATCATTTGCTCTTGCAAGGTGTTCAACAAGTGGGAGGTTTATTGGGAAAATGTGTCTCAAACTTGCAATTATATAAAGATTATTGTTGATAGGATAATATATGAATATATATATTCCTAGTTACATCAATAGGTGTAATATATAATGGGAGCACTAGGTGGAGGGGAGGAGTGAGATGTGTGTAAACAATTTTTTGTTAAATTTATCAAAAAACTCCTAAAATGGCCAACATACATTAAATAAATGATATATTGTAAATCTAGACAATTAATTATTATGTTTTAGATCCAATGGTGGATATTTTGTTGGCATGTCTTGCCCTAGAAGGTAACCCTATTTTATGAGGGCATTATACCATAATTGTAGATGGTGATGTATTATGAGATTCTAATAGCGGTTGTGTTGTCTCTTGATCTTTAATTGGTGGTGATACTCTTGTGAGAAGCTTTTTCTGCAAGTATATTGTAATATTTATGATTTTTGAATAATATATTGGGTGTGTTTTGGAGTGTGGGGTTTTTCTCCTGAAAGGGTTTTCCCCATGTAAATCACTATCATGGTATGCATGATATTCATGTTTATTTATGTTTAGGTTTTTGTAACTATTAAAGATCTATAAAGTTTTGCATTATTCTCCTCTCAAGATTAGTGTAGGAAGTTGTTCCACTATCTTAACTTCCTTACAAATGCTAATATCACCTCATTCATTATCTCCATTGGTGGTCTCCTATGATATTGGAGCTTAATTTTTTGATCAAATGTTGATTTTCCATCTATTGTTGTAGATTTTTGAATGTGGCCAACTCCTCCTAAAGGGACCAATTCTTCGCCTTCTTATTCATCATTTTACCAATGCCCACCTATGTAACCTACCCTTGTATCTGATTCTACAATTATGACAGCTTTTAGGTGATCCTTCATCGATGTTTCATTTTTATTTTTTTCAAAATCCCTTGGTGACATATCTCCTACACATAAAAACATCATGTGTCACCATTTGCTTACTCAAAATTTGGTCTTTGATTATTAGGTTTGTTGGGACTATAAGAAAATTATTGGTACCTTAGAAATGGATGTATCATCATATTCTAGGAAGAGCCTATCCTTGGTAATAATACCTTAAACTCTTTCATGCTTAGGGTATTATCTTGTCCATGAGCCAAATTGGAATTAAAAAATAGCTTGTCTCATTGATTGGAAAGGAAGCAAACCAAATTGGACTATACTTAATGGGCTTAATGAGGAACATTAAGTGGAGTGGGCTTTGATTTGAAAAATACTTTTTCATTATTCTTACAGTCGATCTAGAGAGTGACAATATCCTAATTTATGGAAAGATAAATTCTAAGGCATCTACTTGGTTAAGGTTGAAGCTCAAAGCTCAAAAACCCTTATGGGGAAAAACCCAAAAATAATATCACCATTAAAATTGTATTCCTAGTAAGACTATTACTGCAGTAAGATTCAAGTATGTTCTATTCAATATATTTTCAACATAGAAAAGTTTAAGGTAACAAAAAGACCACAAACTTCTTATAAAAATATTGATAGCAATTACCTACTCCAAAAAATTTCATTTCC